>JAQGBW010003134.1:0-17230 GCA_034698625.1 Julus scanicus
GGCTGTCCCCCCAGCAAATTTGGCCACTAGAGGCGCTCATGCATGGCACATGCGCCGTTTTGTAATGTAGACCTCTATTCAAGATCTTTAACCAGACATGTGCTTTGGAAACCTTCAACGAACCCCCTTTTAGAAAAGAGAAAAAAAAAAGAAGAAAAAAACTCGAGTGCAGTACTCAAAAACCCAGAAAATTAATATAAATATAATTATCGGGGCTGGCCCGTTAATTTGCCCATTAAGTCAAAAAGAAGGCTGACGTGTACTGGAGGCTACACCCTTTTTAAAACCAGACTTAAAACTCAAATTGTTGTTTTTTCCCCCCCTCGCATAATAATACCATATCTCGTACCGCACAACTCGTTCTTCGAAAAACGGCGTTTTCTCCCCACGCTCCCTGACCCCCCCGTGCAAAATGCGATTATTATAATACCGAGGGGGTGCCTCGAAAAAGACGTGCCCCGGCAAGCATCCACCCCGTTTAAAAATGCATTATTCTCGTCTGCGCAGGTACCTCCGTTGTTCCCGAACGAGACAAAAACGTTTCGGGGGGAAAATTGATGGCCAGTGTAGGTGTTGAAATAATGGAGTAGGTGGGGTTAGAACCTGTTCCCACACCTCTTTATTAGCGTGTCCGGACATGCGCTCCTCACAGCCGGGTTCACTAACCTACCCCGGTGCATGTTCTAGGTGGGCCGTTTTTGGAAGTCACGATTCAATGTCAAATTCCTGGCGACGAACCCCGGGGTGGGCACCTTTGGGCCCGCAGACCCGTCCCAGACCGCAGGAATGCAAGCAATCTCTGCCCTGGGCTAACGAGAGAAGAAAAAAAAGGGTTATCCTGGAGAGATCGAGCCAGAAATACTAGCAATTCCCCTAAAATTCGTGGAAATTTTGGAAATATCGATTCCCTCATCTGACACCTACAAATAACCACTTGTAACGATTGGAATCCATGTTCCAATTTACCAATCTTAGAATATAATGTAAGCAGAGCAAGATGGCGTCTAGATAACAAAACCACATCTCAATATTCTTGGTCATCTGATGACCATACAAGTAGCCTGTTAACCTTCAGTGGATTTTATCAGAGACGATAGATATCAAGGCCTCACAAGTTTGAACTGTAATTAAATAACTTGTTGACCAATCGTAGGGGAGACCGGGGCACAGTGGATGCACTTTTTAGAATTCATTTTTTTTTTGGGAAAAATATTTAACTTATAGCATTTTAAAAGAATAACACAGTAATATACAAGCCTTCAGGATATGTATACATTTTTTCATCGTTTTAGAGCTACTAGTTTTTTGCTATAAGAGATTCAAGTTGGTTGCGCAGACTGCCCTATACTGGGGCACAGTGGGACATGGCATGGGGTACAGTGGTCCACGCGAAATTAAGACAAATTTTACAAGAAAAAGAACACCACATTGATTGTGTTTAATTCAGCACGTGAATTTAAAATTCCAATATAAATTACAAAAATTGCAGCTTTCATATTTTCACTGCTTACTTGTCTAAATGTTTTTTTTTCTTTTGTGATTGTAAACCATTTTTACTTTAAACATAAATTTAAACATGGTTTTTATTTAAAGTTATAATTAATGAGAAAATATAAAAATATTGTCCAAAAACATTAATTGGGGTATGTTGGGACATGTCCCACAGTACCCCATAATGTTGTGAATGTAAATGTAGTGTTGTATAAGCACTACAGCAACATTTTTAAAATGGCGTTCTGTTTTTGTTGCATTAATAAGACGTAAGATGACGCTAGTGTCCACTGCCATAAGACATCAATAAGATGCAACTTACTAATTGACGGGAATTTCAGAAGAAATTTAAAGTAATAACACAGATTAAATACTGAAGAATCCAAAGTAATATTCCCTTTTAAAGAAGCAGATCAAAGGAGAGGAAATGTGACAGGTTTTTCGACTGATTCTAGTCTCAGTCATAAGTAAAAGACATTAATTTCAACTATATATTTTATCTGTATTAAGATAAGACAAGTTGATTGACCCCCTCCCCCCTTACGAATTCTTTGCAAATCGCTCTTTGGGATTCAGCCGTGAGAAATCTGCCTCTGGATTCTAGAAAAACCAGATGAAACAAAGTTCAAAGGTGATTCCCAGTTTATATCCATGCTTGTAAAGTTTTGAAAACAACCGCAATGGCGCTCCCAGCGTGACATCGTTTTAATGGTTGACAAATTGTGAACAAAATTAACATAACTACACGAAATTGATAAGTTATTACAAATAATATCTTATTTTTACACTCTTTATTCAAAATCCAACTCGATTAACTAAATTATCCATTGTATTGTTGATAAATGACGATTTTGTAACTCATGACTGATACAAATTTCACAGCTTGCATGACATGTTTCAATTATTTGGCAATTGGGCCCTAGCATGTTTTTTTGAACGATAAACGACAGCAACTAATTAAGATGTCACACTAATTAATCTCATCAACCTTTAACAGTCCATAATTGGTGTGCGAATGTGCTGGTATATACGGTCGTTCACCAAAGGGATGTTTCAATTAGGTTAATTAGAATTCATCAATTAAGAAATTGAACTAATTTCTTTTTAATTTCAGAACAAATTTAGAATTAAGATAGGTCAAACCAGGATGAGTCTGGGAGAAAATGAAAAACAAAGATATCAACACTACTAAATGTTGGACAAATTAGAAATTGGGATACCTTATAGGTAGCAGTTAAACTATTTGAAAGACAGGAATCCTTTTGAATAAAGTCCAGATTTTGGTTATTTATTTTGGCAAATCCTAAACAAAATGTTAAAAATCGCTTTTTTGGAGCGCCCGTTTAACAAGAAGAAGCAAATACGCCTTGGAATATCAATATAAACATTTATGAATATGCCTAAAATACATGCAGTTTCCAACACGAAATTTCAAACCTGTACAGCCCCCTATAAATTGTGTCTACTTTTAGAAAAGCAAACACTGTCGTCAAAAATAGAACGCTCTGGTTATTCGAATCCTTCCTGTTTGAATTCTTTTATTACGGAAATGATACATGTCTCCTGCATAACGTTTTTGAAAAATACTTCACATTTTTTTTAAAAATATATCCAGCTTGAAAAGATAATCGAGGGACCCCAATTCTTGAAAAGTCTCAAGCAAAGTTTAATGTGAAACCTAAAAGAAAAAGTGAATTTTCCAAGTTTTATGAGTAACAGCTTGCTTTCTATCACAGATAAAACTCAAACACACCAATTTTTACAGGCGACATTTATATAGACATTAGTGTCGTAAGCGACACAATGTTTGGTGGCATATAATTTGGCTGTTTTACAAATTGCCTCTCTGAATAGACTATTTGAGCTCGGTTCACATTAGCAAATGACAACGATACCATTGTGGACTGCAATTTGCTCAAATGAGTTCAGGCGTTCAGCATGAGGAGTAAATGTTGATTGTGACAGCAGTGGAAAACCTCAATCAATGTGAAGCATTTCCTAAATCAACGTTTCACATTATGTATAGAGCAATCTTTATTGAAAATAGAGCATTTACTTCAAATGGAAGTAAAATGACTTATTGTGGCGCCTGTTTTGAGTTTCCGCTAATTAATGTCTTCAAAGTTTCATTTTGGGAAGAAAAACTATAACCCCCTCCTCTCTTGTTAAAAGAGGCCAGAATATAGTTATTCCTATATGCATTAAATATTAGTCATCAACCATACATGCAGTGGAACCTCGGTTTACGAACACCACAAGTTGTTTCGCTTTACGAACGATGCTTCAGTTTACGAACACATTTCTCTGGACCACCAATCATAGGTCCGAATTTTCGCAATACCGGAGGTCTACATTACGCTTAGCGCCCTCTGTGGTAGTTTTAGGGTCTTTCCTGGGGGACAGGCCAAAAACGTGTTATTGAGTTACACGTATTTTTTTCGTTCCTCAAAAGGGTTTTCAAACATTATGAAGTGGAATTGTTGTGTTCCATGTTGTAAAAACAACTTTAGGAACGTCAATTCCAAGATTTGATACTCAAGGATCCCTAAAAACACCAATATAAGAAAGAAATTTATTGTATGTATGGAAGTGAAACACGTGATGGCATTCAAATAAAACGCCGTTTTCTTTAAATAAAATGGTTTGCACGTGGCCTACACGTTCTCAAAGTGGAATTTCCACTCCAAAATTTCAAAAACTTATTTTACATTCCACAAATATCACAAAAATCCGTTCCTAAAAGAGTAAAATCAATGGAAATGCTATATGGACGACGCTGGGCTGTCCCCCAGCAAATTTGGCCACTAGAGGCGCTCAAGCATGGCACATGCGCCGTTTTGTAATGTAGACCCCTCTATTGTTTCACTATATACATAGTTCCAGCAGGACATCTTTAGTACCATGCATTAAAGCCATATTCGGAAAGATTGAGATGTATTCTATTTGACCTGGTCGTAATTATTGAACTTTTTTTTTCAGAATTACAGAAATGAAAAAACCAAATACTGTTCTAAAATATCCACATCTTACGCTCTTGAATCTTGCGACCCATTGTTCCGTCATGCCCTATGTCCATGTTCTCCAAGACTTCAGTCTATTATTAGACGAGCCCTATTGTACAACTTTTGTCCAATGAATATTAACTAGATGGAGTACGGTTTGAAGCACTTTGCATTTTTTTTCCCTTACGTCTCGACTTTGCTTTTTTTTCTTCTCTCAAACATTCGTGAAACGAAATTTGCATGCACGGTGTGCGTCTGAAAGCTAGCATTGTGAGTTGGCGTGGGGGTGGTTTGTATTTCATATGCGTCCAGGGGCGAGTCCAGGCTGAAGGATGTTAATATCATGTTAGCATGAAGGTTACCAATGTCATATTAAATGGGCCCAAACCGTCTGCCAGATCCTGCATGTCATTTACCCAATGACGTCATCGTGCCACGATTGGCATGGGCCATTGTAATGTCTTGTGCTGCCCCCTGACGCCCCTGGATATGTTGAGTCTGACAATACGACTTTCATCAGTGGGATCAAGGGCCATAAAGGCAGCTATAAACTTTCATAAAAGATGGTTCTGAAGCTTAGACGTAGTTTTAGAACAAGGCGTACAGTTAAAAGTCCAGGCCTGACGAGAGGATGGGGAGGGGGGAGGAGAGAAGGGAAATACCCTGGGCCCGGGATTTTTAGGGACCCGGGCCGCAGAATGTGTGAAAAAATATATGAAATGTTGAAAATGACGTTTTGAAATTGTCATGAAAACTGAAAAACGCAATTTTGCTATGGTAAAAACGCAATTTTTCTATGGTAAAAACGCAATTTAGCTATGGTAAAAACGCAATTTTTCTATGATAAAACGCAATTTTTCTATGGTAAAAATCCAAATTTTTTATGGCAAAAATGCAAATTTTTTATGGCAAAAATGCAAATTTTCTATGGCAAAAATGCAAATTTTCAATGGCAAAAATGCAATTTTTCTATGGCAAAAATGCAATTTTTCTATGGCAAAAATGCAATTTTTCTATGGCAAAAATGCAATTTTTCAATGGCAAAAATGCAATTTTTCTATGGCAAAAATGCAATTTTTCTATGGAAAAAATGCAATTTTTCTATGGTAAAAAGCAATTTTTATACGCTAAAAACGTAATTTTTCTATGGTAAAAAGGCAATTTTTCTACGTTAAAAACGAAATTTTTCTATGATAAAAACGCAATTTTTCTAAGGTAAAAGCGCAATTATTCTATAGCAAAAATACAAATATTGTTTGGTAAAAAGGAAAAATTTTCTATGATAAAAATGCACTTTTTATACCCTAAAAATGCAAGTTTTTTATGGTAAAAACCTAATTTTTCTATTGTAAAAACTCAATTTTTCTATTGTAAAACGCAAATTTTCTTTATTAAAAACGTAAATTAATTGTATTTGGTATAAATGCAATTTTTCTAAGGTAAAAACGAGGACCATATCCCCTCCTCCTTTTCCCCCGGGCCCGGCCCTGGCTCTCGGCGACCCTGGTTAAGTCCTTCGCGATAAAAAATTAACTTTTTAATGACCGGGTCAATACGTTTTCAGTTTTTCGTGGGCAATGCTACCACGATAGTTGAACACACTGGCAATATTCCAGCTGCCAGTTAATTGCCGTGTAGCGTACAATAGCATGGCCGCTCTCCACAAGCCATTGTTTCCACTTTGAAAAAAATCTACCAAGAGTCATTTAGGGTGAAAGGGACTTTTTTTGTGACTTTTAAAATGCTTTCATCATATTTATTTATTCAAGTCTAGCTAACTAGCGAGTCTCATGCCCGGTTCTGAACTTGGTACCAAACAATAGACGCTTGTTAATGTCCTTGCTGGACCGAGTTACATCGTAATTTCAACATTTAAACTGTCATACAAACACCTGTAAGGATGGTCCAGACTTTCAAAATCATTGATGAAAAATGGCGAAATGTCACTGATGAAATATATAGCCACGCCTTTTAGCCCATGTTATCATACTTACAATTAGAACAAACTGTTGTTTCATGCTATTGTAAAATTGTCCAAATGTTTTTTTTTTCTTCTGTGATTGGGAACTATTTTTACTTTAAAACATAAATTTAAACATGGTTTTTATTTAAAGTTAGGATTAATGAGAAAATATAAAAATATTTCCTAAAAACATTAATTGGGGTATGCTGGGACATGGTACACCCTGCCCCATATTGTTGTGGCCCACTGTACCTCATATAAACAATTTGATTTAAATAAGTCCTTACAGCTAACCACATGGCTATTTAACAAAAACTTTAGTTTGAAATTATAGCTGGATATTTACACTTGTCAATGGTATATTGCATCATTACTTATGATTAATAATTACACCCAGAATAAAAATCCAGTTGTTAGTTGAATACTTATACTTTTCAAGCTTAAAAACTTAAAATGTAAATCTCTTCTTCTATGCTTGTGGTAGATGGCAGACATTTTGTTTAATGAACGAGTGGTACATACAGCTTCTTAGCTTCTAAAACCTGATTTTATAAACGCTTTGAACCACTGTGCCCCGGTCTCCCCTACTATTCTTGTAATGTTGCAAGTAGTTTGAATCCAGCAGCCAGATACCAGTTTGTAGTTTAAAAAATTGTCTTTCTACCCAATTGCATTTGCATTTCCTTTTTGTTTAAAAAAAACAAACAAGATACCATAAGCACACATCATTCATCGCAACCTCTCTCACCCTAGAAAAGAGAAGCTGTGGCTACCATCTTGAAACACCTTTTTACTTTCCATCTCTATAGAAAACTTGGCCTTCTTTCATGCCTGAGCAGATGCCTAGGCCAATCTGAGCACCAAGCAGTTCTTCCAAAGAACAGATTATGTGACTAACTGCTCATTTGCTCAGACATGTCAAAAGAAGTCCGATTATTTCTGAATGGTTGCGTGCAAGAGTCGATTTTTGTCCAAAGTAGACTTCTGCCTCCATAGTCCTCCAGAAAGACAACAGCTGGACCAGTCGTTACTTTACAGTAAACGAACAGTAATGTGTTAAACCATGGATCGACGCGGTTTTATTCCATGGAATTTTGGGGGTTGACACCACCCAATGATGGGACGTCCCACAATGGGATAAGGGAGCTATTTGTTGATGGGAACATTCACCCTTCGTCTGCTATAAACAAGGTTGTTGCCTTTCCATGTCATTTCATTCGAAAAGCCTACACAGGAGTGCATCCTATGTCCGTGTGATTGGCTAAATAACCCACCCACGGCCACTTACGAATCAAAAAAACATCTCGGTAATGCTGACTCCATCAATTTAGTAATGAGTCAGGCGGGCGTAGAATTAAGAATCGCATGCGAGTCTCCTTCGCAAACTAATAACCTTTTTTTTAAACGTTTCATCTTATTTATCAGTGGTGCCACCTGGCACATTCGCATCGCAGTCTCCACGGGCACATCCAATAATTCAGTTTAAAAAAAAACAAAAAACCAAAGGGGATGTCGTTGCTCCAATGTCCATCATCTAACCATATAGTGCTGGACATTGGCCAACAGTGAGTCAAATGTAAACAACACATGCATCATCCATCATGTAACAACGTCCATGACGTCAAAAAGGGCATTACATACAGTAACTTCTGCCCTGACGTGAAATTGGATATTGATCGACGAACTAACAAATTTTCAAAAAATGTTACGTTTCAGCACGAATTGATACCATATGGCTTTAAAACGCGCGATTAATGCCCTCATTGTCATGTGACCTGGTAGCACCAGCCTGGAGGCTCTCAAGCTGCTTCCCCCTGGTGAAAAAACCAATAGAAACCAATAGAGATTTCTATTGGTTTCTATTGTTATTTGGTCACTTTATTGATTTTAATTGTTTTCTATGGTTTAGTTGTATTGACTGAACAATAGAAAGCAATAGAAACCAATAGAGATTTCTATTGTTATTTGGACAATTTATTGATTTTAATTGTTTTCTATGGTTCCTGTATTGACTTCTATTGGCTTCTTTTAACTTCTATGGTTTAGTTGTATTGACTGAACAATAGAAAGCAATAGAAAACAATTGAAACCAATAAAACCAATAGAAAACAATAGAAATCTCTATTGTTTTTTTCACTAGGGATCGATCAACTGATAAATACAGTAGGAGGACTTGAAAACACGTTGAGAAGAGTCTGAGTTTCACAACACTATAAAAGTGTATCACTGCACAACACATTGAAACCACCACATTAAATGCTAGTCTTCCTTTCTTCTAATGTCCATACGTCTCCATAAATGTCGCAACTTGACCTAAAATTATGTTTTTAGCATGTTAGCATCTCATTTATTGGTTTCCAAGTGTTTGCCTCTAACATCTAATTAAAAGAGCATTTTATGAATGCAATTGACCATTTAGCTAATCACATCTCCCTAGCTGATGGTTGTAAAAAGACTATATGGCAAAAGAAAGTAGTACTTCATCACACTGATATTCTTGAAGAAGACTAACCACATAACATGAAAGTTCCTGCGGATTAATCCATTAATCCGCTAGGGGGACAATAGCGCGTCCATGAATAATGCCTATACACCACCAGGGGGAGAAAAACAAAAATAAGACTTACATAGTTTCCCAGAATACATTTCAAATTTGTAGTTTGCCAATAGAGACAACTATAAAATTGATGCAACGAGTTACTTTTAAATTTAATTTTAAGTGGATGAAAAATAATAACTAGATTGTTTGAAAAATTGGCTAGTTTACAATGAAGTTAATTAAGATTACCTTGTTCACCGTGCAATTGAAAATTATTTCAACCCTTGATGGGATCAAGGTGGAAAATTACACTAAATTTCAATAGACACTAAAAAAAAGTAATAGGAAGGCGTGGGATATATTCGTTAAACAATGAATAGTTTAATCACGAACTACGACTATCTCATATATGTAGCAACATACAATTTCGAAGAAAATTACTAACTTGGTATTCCCAAGTCAAGATATATATTTAAAGTACAAAACCTTCTTTTTAACCAATCATCATTGTGGCAAACCCAACAAGGCAAATAATGTTCAACATATGTATGATTTTTTTTACTTCCCAAATATTTTGCAGCACCATTGAACATAGTTTCTACATGTTGAGAAAACCAATTGTTGTTGAGCCTCAATTGTACCATCATGTGCCTCAGGGATTCAAAATAATAGCCACAAGTAACATGTAACCATTGTTAGTGTCGTCATTTTTGGTTAACACCAGGAAAGACCTCACACTTAGTGTAATTATGTGCCAAACTACGGGTGATCAATTGTTACGTATTATATGCCAGTGCTGAAGAGGACACAATAGGCCATCTATAAAGGGTGGCAGAGACCTCAAGCTAAGACTGTCTCTTACAAGAAAATATTTAAGATTAAAACAATGCAGAGAAAACCAGAGTGCTTTTGGAATGTATACAGAAGGTGCTACTGCATCAAATATAGGCATTTCTGAGTTGCCATCTTAACCATGCCAGAAGTATAATGCGTCACCTGGTGGCTAAAACTCACAATGATTCCAATCGCCAAATTTTTCTTCAAGACGACATTGTCTTACAACGATAAGAATGATCGTTACAAGCACATGCGCTCTAGGCTGCAAGGATCATAAATGAAGAGATTCCCAGTGGCAGTTTCCCAACCAATCCTAAGATTCCAGAGCCCTTAACGGGGCAGATGTTTGAAAGCGGAAGGTTCAAGAAAGGACTATTAAAATTTATGCTCTTCTTTTATAGTCGTCTGAGCCACCAGGGCCCCTTACCTGTTTCCGAATGTTCACCTAATGACCCACACAGGAGGAATTTACGCCCTGGAGACATCGGCTTCTGGGCTATGAGTCCGCATTTCCAAGGCTGCACTTTCACGAACCAAAATAGGGATTGAATTTAGTTGTTAACTTGCTCAGTGAGTAAGCGAATAATGTGCGGAGGGCTTCAGATTTAAACTGCTACAAGCAATTGGAAATTCATTGCAAAGTCAAGATAAGCTTGCTGGAGAAAAAAAAAACAATAAGAGTAGGAAGTAGCAATAACATAAGACGCTAAAATTAATGGACCAATTTTGGTACAACACATCAAAGTTCTTCTGTGCATGGCGTTTACACCCCTATAGCTCTTTATTCTAAATACCGTTGATTACAACTTCATCATCTACTAAATCAAAACTAAGTGCTAATCAATTGATTCAATTATAGGATCCGAAACTGCTAACTAATCCAACCTTCAATGAAATTAATGACAGGTAAATCTTGCTAAAAAAAACCAATGTTTCCAAAATCTGTTATCCAGACTTAGAAGAATTATTAAGCGCGTCTCCACTAAGAGTTTCATCCAAAATGAGTCTGGAATCCAAATACACAAACAAAAAACAAACCAAAAACCAGAAAGTCACAAGAAGATAATGAAGCTGAAGTGTCTCCACCAAAAGACCAAAAAACCCGAATTCAATGTGTCGTGTTTATGGCGCTACTGCCAAAGCATGTTCGCTATCGTCTGCACAATTTTAGACCCGCAAATTGCAGACGATCTACACAGATCTACATTTCTAAAAATATATCTATAATGATTAGATATTGATATTTAAAAACTTAACGTTATTTTTGCAATCCGCTGTATCTTTGAACTTCATTTTGCACACTGTCAGATCAGGTCTCAATTGAGCCGAGCCGACGGCTGACGGCTGAGCCGTTGGTCGACTAATTTTTTCCCATTGATCAAGACAGCTACCCGAGCGATCGTTAAAATGAGTCTAGACTCACGATTCTAGACTAAAAAATGCGCCATAAGTTTGCTGAAACAAAACTGGTAAACAAACATTTTTACAAATTTGTTTCAACAAACCAGTAGTCTGCTATTGGTGGAGACCCGGTTTAAAGTGCAACTAAATGCTTTCAAAACAGAGCTGGTAAATAAAACCATGTTATTGTCAATATTGAAAAAAATGGGTCGTAAAGGATACCAAAAACAGCAGCCCTATATAGACGCACTAAAACTGGACAGAAATGCAGTAAAATGTTTGATAGTAAAAAACCCTTTGACAACCGGATCGTTCCAGTAATTTCATGGAAGAAGTCTTCAAAACATTTTACACTTCTCTAGACTTCGTTTAACCCTTCAACATAGTAGTCCCTTGTGCATCAAGAGTCTCCAAAACACATTCAGCGTCTTGTTTAATGTGCCCATGCGCAGTCAACATAATGGCCTTTACCGAGTTTTTGCAATTTTTTTTTTCTAAACTTTCCCATTTCATGCATCACAAAAACCCCTTGCACGTTTGGTCCGTAAGCTGAGAAAAACCTTTGCTCCCAAGCTATTATGATCTATACAAGCTGTTTCCCCTCTTTTTGCAAAGTCCAATATGGCCACCAGTTTTTTTGCCACTCTTATATATGATTTAGGCCCCCAAGAAATGTTTCCGCGCATCCAAAATGTGACACAAAAAAAGGAAACAACTGGGCTATGAATGAACAGGTGGTTATGGAGACCCGGTGGCGTGCCCTAGGGGCACAAAAAAGGGAACCCCTGAATGGTGAAGAGGCAAAGAGATTTCTTGAAAAGCTCATGAGTGAGAGCTATATAGTAGCGCAGAAAAAGCACAAAGAAAAGACCATTTCCCCACTAGGATTTCCTTCCTTCATATCTATAGAAAGCATTGCATAAGCAACACTGTACCACTGGGCTAGGAACCAACCCTAAAATTCGTTTCCATAACGGAAACTGAAATAAAAACTGGAGCAGAACATACATAAGGGCCAACCCCAAAACCAACATTGTTCAAGTGCGACCCTGGAGGAAGGCCTATGGCTAGAAAAAAAAAGGAAAAAAAGTACATCCTCCATTCATGGTTCATGTTTACCCAACTGAAGTCCTTGGCTGGAGAGTTCCAGATCTCCACTTTCACTTGGGAAACAGCGAGGAGTCAAAAGAAGAAAAAAACTCAATTTAACATCAACCCTTTGTATTCATGAGACCATGGACTAATGCTGACAGTGTGGTAATGAGTTCAGATGATTTGGATTGAACTGAAAGAAATTGGAAATACGATTTTTTGGATTCATACTGTATATTAACAGAACTACATCTTACAAAAATAGCAAAACTTGTTTTGGCAAACTAAAAAAAAAAACACAATATTTTTTGTGTGATGAAAACCTGTATTACTAGTCGAGTAAAATTTCAAAAACATGCAATTTGAGTTCATACTGCTCTAAATCAAACTGAATACCACAGAATTCTTGTAAAACAAAATGTCAAGATGTTTTTCAATAGGTCATTTTTGTTATTCTGAACAGACTTGCGCTGTACTTGAAATACAGAATTCAGTAAACTGGATATCCCCAACTGTTGTTATCAAATACTGAAATCGTGTACGTGTTGGAATTTTGAGCTATCAATCATAAAGTTCACAACTGGAATACAATTTTATTTCAGATCGTTATGTATACATGCATTACTAAAACTTATGCAATACAAGGGTGATTACATATTCTTATACAACGAAGGTAAGTCTGAAAATTTTAGATGGTCAAAATGGCTCAATAAACAATTAGACTAGGTTTTCATTAAGTTAACTGTCATTGGAGGAAAACTTGCACTCAGGCTTGTACTTGCATATCTCAACACCGACGTTTGAGACAGCATTAATACAAGCTTATATCTTGCTTTTTAAGAGCTTGCAAATGCATTCTTTAATATACTGTAGTTGGCAATTCTTAATTATTCCGACTGTCTGATGAAATCAAATTATCAAAATGTTGATTCCTCAGCCCATTCGCCTGAAAACAACCCATCCTTAGAATAATAAAACTCATCAATTACATGTTGTTTATTAGCGGTATATGATGTGTTTTGCATGCACTGTTTAAGAACCACCTGCAGACATAATTGCTGAACAAAAGTCAATACTCCTTGTTTGCAAGATAATTTGTTCTGCATGCAGGTGTTAATATCACCAACCAATTTGTTTGGTTTTGTATATATATGTAATTAACACTAGTTTTATCTCTAATGCTTAGTACACACTGCATGTTTCATGAAACTGAAACATGGTTTCGGCAAACTAAGTTGTTGAAACTTTAATTCAGTAACTAATTTCTGTATTGATGTTTGTCAAAATCTATCTGTCCACACCAAAACTGTTTGATGGTCAAAGCCTTAATAACTCCTGAGTCCCCACGCTTCCTTGCAGACGACACTTTTACTATAGTTAATTTACATTTTTGAAGTAAACGGACATATATTTTACTTTAAATATTATAAACGTACCTGTTAAAAAAGTGTCAGCTATCCACGAGGTGAATATCGGCTTTTGTGTTAACTATATTACAACCGGGGAGTATTAACGCCTTGGTAGAAGCGCCATAACCATGAAACAATGTTTCATTGAATTCCTTTGATCTTTACCGCCTTTTGAGCAATCACCGAAATGTTTCATGAAACACGTTTATTTTTGGCCAAAAGTTTCATGAAACTTGGTTGCAAAACGTTGGTGGGCATCCACCAATCATGTTTTACCACCATGTTTATGAAACATGTTTCATGAAACATGCAGTGTGTACTAGGCATTAAGCAAAAGCATTAGGGATCCTAAATTGTATTTAAATAAAACTCAACTTTGCTTTTAGAATCATCAAGTAATTTTATATTTGTAATACCAGTAGCGTCTGTTAAAACTATCTCATCTGTTGATGCTTTTTCACAAAATAGTTCAGCGCCCTCTAACATTGTCCGCCATATCTTTGGGCGAAATTTTAATTTGTTTAGAGAACACGTTTGCATAATTGGAGTTTTAATAAAAATCATCTTATATGCCTTCTCAACAATCTCTAAATTTAATACCAACCAAATCGATTGAAATTATAGGATTAATGTAATTACAGAAGCAACTTGCTGGCTTAAACAAGATGCTAATTAAATCTGTGCAGGGTAATTACCCAGCAGGGAACAAAGAGAAAACACAGTTTAGTAATGTCAGCATGGAGATATGATAACCGTTTGAGAGCAAAACAAATTGTTCAGCAACTAAAAGTCGATTATGACCTATCCATACTAAAAAGTGTTCTCAATTTAGCTCAAAAGCTTTAAAAACTTGTTCGTTAGAAAATATTTGAAAATAGCATGGAAATTGTTTTTAAGAGTTCTCATCATGCATGTTTTAGCACATAGTTCTAGAAACAAAGGTGTCCAATATTAGTTTCACATCTTTTCCATGTTCGCAACAGGATACAAAATAGATCTTATAAAAAACAGAACTGTAAAGTTTTCGTTTCAAAAGCGTTGAAAATCCACTTTATTTCCCTCTTCAGAAAACGGATTTTGGCACTTAGATAAGAAAGACGTATAATGCAATCTTAAAGATTTTTTTCCGAACACTGGGAGAAATGAAGTCTCCATATTTTAGCAACAATGAAACAGTCCAACGACTAAGGGAGACACACAAGAAACCCATGTCCAACACACCTTTGTTGTGTCCAACTTGACCAACTTGATGGACCTTGGTTGTTTAGGTGGGGCTAGAACCTCAAAAACGTGGGAAATGGTCGAGGGTGAAACATTGGGTCAGTTTTCAGAAAATCTGAAAAACCCAGGTTGGGTCTCAAAGAAAACTGGCCCTCGCTTTTTGGGCGAATAATAGGACATAAAACTACAATTTTTACTTATTCGATGGTTTCTATATACGTAACAACAAGTGGAACAGCACTTACAAACATTGAAATAGCCACCACCTGTATATTTTTTTTTTGTATAAAGTGGCATGGACAAGCCCATATTTGAAATATGTCCGAACAGGTGGAACATTACTTAAGTTAATATCTAGTAAAGGAAAATCGAACCTGATAAAAGAATCTTGAGTCTGGTGTTAGTTATTACGAAAAGAGGTCAGATGTGAACATTAGTTCTTTCACAGGGTTAGTGAATCCTAAAGCAGTTCTCCTACCCCTAGTTCTCAGAATTTAGTTTATGTTCAGCTAAAACTCATCTTCCTTTAAATTAAAATTGAAAATTCTCGTTGCGATTGAATGTAATCTTGATAAGGCCCTTTTTTTTAAGATGGAATGTTTAAGAAGTCATCGATTTTCGCATTTAGAATTCATATATTTCTTATATCATTTAAGGGAATGAGAAATCTTTAAACAAAAACATTTGAAGTACACGCATGAATTCACATTTTCAATTCAAGTCTGAAAATAACAATCACATATTAATACTATCTATGGATGAGGGAATATGGCAATGTCATGAATCCATGAACAGGGTGGCCACCCAAGTTTTCATTTTGAATTTCCCTGACTTTTCCCTGACTAAATCCCAAAACTTGTTGTGTATTGCATACACATTTTTAGTCATTATGAAACGTATAAAAGCACTTTATTTGGCATTTTCAAATTTTAGCAAGCAATTTCAAAGAATATTATAAACAGAGCATTTATCAAACTGAACATAACTGCAGCTTTGATTGTTACACAGCCAACTTTACTCTCTATTGGACAAATGTCCAAAAACAGAATATAAAGAGAAAACAAATATTTTGTGAAAAGAAACAAATTTCATAAAGAAACAAAAAACAAATGATGTTTTGAGAGTATTGGGGATAGGCCTGCTGGAAGACTGAGTGTTGGGATGACATTTTGCTTTGAAAGTGGAAAGTTTTCCTGATCACTTACTAATTTCCCTGACTTCCCTGACCACTTTTTTTCCTTGACTCCCTGACCTGTGGCCATCCTGATGATGCATTTTCCTTACTCTATGTGCATAAGAGTAAGACCCCTTAACCTCCGAGTTCACACTTACTCCTCCAAACCTCTTGTCCCTCACAAAACCTAAGTCCATGCTTAGGCACAACCTCCATGCAGTTAAACAACTGATTACACTGTTCAATCTAACAGTAAACGAAACTGACCACAAACTTCACTTTACTACTGATTTAGCAAACATTCTCATAGACCATACACAGTAACTCAACAGCAAAATGTAGCGGGGGGTTTAAAAGAAATTCTACCTATCTCTGTTCTTGGCCTGTCAAAAATAACATTAAAATTATCAACCCTCCCATCTCTTCTTTTTTAAAACCAAAAATATTTAGCATACCTCGCGCCTTCCCTTGAAAAGTGGCCTAGTCAGAGCGTCCTGGGGCACTCAGCCCGGACACCCACAAAGAGTGTTGACCCTGGTGGTGGTCTTTTTCGAGCGGCTCATTCCGACCTCCCAAACTATTTTTCTAATCGCTTCCCATGCAAACCCCGTGTCGGTGGTATTATTCCTCCTTTTTTACAACGCACTGGCATCAAAAAGAACAAGGCATCCTTCAAAAGCGCAGGTGATCACCAAAGGCCAATTGAGGCCCTCTGGGGTCAAACTTGTCCATAGTTGCGAATTGGCCCCAGCGCAGAAATACAATTCCGAGGTCCTTTATGGTCTTGTCTCGGTTTTCAACAACATCTATACACTGTGTGGAAAGCTTCAACAACTGTCCTATCTATAGTTTTGAAAATGGGGCCATAATGAAATAAGACGAGTTAGGGGGTGGAACGTGACAGACACTGACAAAATGGGGCACGAGTTGACACGCAGGTGGAACACAATTTGGGAAAACTGAAATTATACACTTTTCTACACTGACATTTTTCAAGTAACCCTGGTAAAAAAAAACAATAGAAATTTCTATTGTTTTCTATTGTTATTTGGAACGTTGTTTTCTATTGGTATCAATAGAAAATTTCTATTGGTTTTATTG
>JAQGBW010003135.1:0-17229 GCA_034698625.1 Julus scanicus
TATTAACATCTATCTTCTAGTTGGAGTATAAAGGTTGATATTCCACCATAAAATAGAAGTGGTGAAAATACCCCATTAAATGAAATTCATTTGATTGTCTCCATGCTTCAAGAGACTGAAGGATAAACCTCAAAGGAATTAATACATTCTCGTTAATTTGCTTCAAAATACGTTTTTTTTTTATCGCCGAGCAATATGCTGGCAAGGATGAAAAACCACAACGAATCAATATTTTTGAAATAAAAAAATTTGCTATGAAATGAATGAATTCATCACACTTCGTTGTGCTTAATATGAAAATGATTTGTTTCAAGAGCCATGAGGCAAATGCAAAAAGAAATCATTTAATCAATAAAAGCAATTAAAGGAGGTGAAAATAAAAAACTGCATCTATGATTTACCGCAAAAAATATACATTATATGCGGATTTCTTGGAATGCATTCCCCACAGAAAATTCTGCTAATTTGTATATAAATAAACATGTTGACAGCGTTATCGGTAAATATTTTCACATAACGTTCATGAGCTCAGCAAGATATGAATCTAACATTAATTTAACGACACATTGGAGATAATTTAATCACAATTAACTAAAATGCAAATGGCGCTTATCAAAATGACGTTGAAAAATAGCATAGAAAATTGTCAGTGTTGCTCAAAACTTCTCAGAACATATTTAAAATTTGGACAACTACAACGTTATTTTTTGGTTATTTCTTCATGATAATAACTTAAAAAACTGACAATATCAAAATAGTTTAGAAACTATGTAGGAGGGTTATCTATAGTTGGTTGAGTTCAGACGTTTAAAGGCTTAAATTATTCCCATGAATTTGTGGACTAATAGTGATGTATTTGGCGATATATTGAACAGAAACATTTCACTTTATATGACGGATAACCAACGCGATCCATAATGGATTTTATATTAGCTAAAACTCATAGATTCTAATAATAAACTTCTGTAGTCCAAGAAAATCAATAAGCAATCAACAAAAAGAAACATTCCCTTGAAATCCGAAAAATATGTTTTTAGGAACACACTATAAGATAAAAAGAATGCAACTGTGAAGTTTGTTTTTGGTGACACGTAAAAAGTACACACCCTCGACTATCTTAGAAAATGTAATCCTCCAACCAAATGATGGTAGTTGACCAAATACTATTAAATTCTATTAAAACTAAGGACAAACCGAGACTCAATTTTGGAACTGAGTGTAAAAAATGTCTGTTTTGACTGCTAGCCAAACTTACACGTCCAATAGCCAAATTGTTTATTTTCAAAGATTGAAGATTGTCATGACTACTGGAAAAAGGGGGATTGTTTTTAGGTTTGTATGCCGATCACCGCAGCAACCTGCATGGCAAAAATGCAGAAAAACTGACTGTTGTTCCTTGCACACGACATTTGCTTGTTTGTTTGTTACAGGTTTCGGTCGAACTTGTCAACAGACGTTTGGCCAAGATTCGGTTTCGGAACCTCAAAAAGGCACTCGCGGTCGTTCTCTAGAGGGGCGTTTCCACGTGAGAGACACTCGAGAGATGCTTTCCATAGCAGTTCTCAATGTAGCAAGTGTAAAAAAAAGGCATGTGCTACTGTTCGAGAGCTGTCACTGATAGAAGCTTGCAAAATACAAACAGCTATCGAGATGCTTATGTTTAGGTTTTTTTTTAACGTTTAAAGGTGCGTTTCCACGTGAGATTAACTCTCGCAAGTTACTCGTGACGCATCTCGTATCAAAAAATTTTCCCAAACTTAGCTTTAAACATTAAAAAACCCTAAACATGAGCATCTCGATAGCTGCTCTCAAAATTTGATCAACGTTCGTATTTTGTGAGCTGCTATCAGTGACAGCTCTCGAACAGTGGCACGCGCATTTTTCACGTGCTATTTAAGAACTGCTACAGAGAGCATCTCGAGTTTTTCTCACGTGAAAACGCACTTAAATAAGTTTGGGAAATGTTGTGGAATACGAGATGTGAAGAGTAACTCGTGAGAGTTAATCTCACGTGGAAACGCACCTTAATTAAAACATAATATGCTAAAATTCCGAATAATGTAATGCGTTGGCAACATGACTGTGGACAGCCATAAAAACCAAACTAAAAGTAGTAAGCTGACTAGAGAGACATAGTTTGTTCAAGTAATTACACGATGAATGCAAGGTTCTATTACTGCTCTTGATTAACGATCAAAATGATACGAGATCAACGTCAGGAGGTGAATGTTCTACAGATGAAAATACCGTTATTTAGCTTCTCGGGGGAAATTGAAAAGCACGCAAAGCCTGATTCCCACTGGACTTCTACATACAACATTGACACAGTACATCAACTTAACAGGCTAATATGGTTAGTTAACATTAACAACCCTTGGAGGTGTTAAGCCGCTGGCACGCCATCTGTTGACCGCGAGCCAATATTAAGTTCCAAACGCCTACCTTTAAAAAAACAATTTTAATAGCTAGAACTGTCGGATGACATATCACTCCCAAAAATGAATTAATAATAGCACAAAAAAAGTGGTTCCTCCCACTTCCATCATTTGCGATGCAGACATTTTACGACCGTAGTATATTTCCAAGAGAAAAAACTCGGCGAGCAATCGATAAAATGATGCATTTAACAAGAGTGCAAGAAATCATCAAATTCTATAGGCTTATGCCAAAAACGAAGAACAATTATCCATCGGGTGTGTTCTTGTGCTTTTTCTTTTACGTTAGAATAAACGAAAGCCAGAGTTTAATCGAGCATGCCAAAATTTTCACCATAATGATGAAATCTACACGCTACGATACGGTTCCGCGATCAATTTTTATGCATTCGATCAAAATGCTAGAAAAACATCGACCCAAAATAGGCCTAAATTCTCGCGGTTAAACAACATCTGAATGAGTTTGAAATCTTACTTACCGACAAACAACATTGGCTCTCAGGAATCTGATCTTGACTTGGTGAATAACACGATGGAGACGCGAAATTTGATTTAATTTTGATGCGAAATTTTCACCGGAGACGAAAACGCCATTTTTCAGCAAAGGTTTCCGAATATGATGACGTCACTAATGACGCAGTAGTGACGTCACTGCACCTAGCGCTACCTGTCGTTAAGGCAGTGAACTTGAAATTCCAGGCCAGCTGTGACAGGATCTAATGCCTAAAAAACTAAATGACCGCTAACTGGGGACTGTATCGTTCAAAAAGACAAAACGTCTAGGTACATCAGGCCCTAATTCCCAATCAAAAATTTACAAGAAACTCCATAAACCAATGGGAACAGAATGTGGATAAGGGGCCATTCAAAAATTATGTCACACCTAGCTAAGGGGGTGGGTGGGTTGTTTGTTTTTTGTGACAATTGTGACCAAGGGGTGTGACATCGCACAATCAAAATATATGTCAAACGGTAAAAAATCTGCAGGTAAAATTTTTTTTAACATTTGAAATTTTGAATAGCAGTCGGGAAAAAAGATTTGGGTCCTGTATAGTGACTTAAAATTTTCTTCCCTATAAAGTTATAAAAGAATATAGAATTATTAAAAAATAATTGGGGGGGAGGAGTAATCGGCGGGTTGTGACATCATTATGGATGGGGTGAAGTAAAATTTGTGACAAAGGGGTGGGAGGGTGTTTAAAAAGAGGCAAAAAAGTGTGACATAATTTATGGATCACCCCTTATTTAATAATTGAATAATTAATCCAGACAAATTTGAACTAAGTACTAACTAAAAAAAAATTAAAATGACTAGCATAAAATGACTGCTTAATCAAACAGGAAAAGTACATAAATTAAAGATTCCTTGGTTTTGACAATACTCATATGATATAATCAAAATTAATTTTCAGATAAGTATTTGAGGGATCGACTAAGAACAGATGCTTATCAGCACGAACTTTCCACGATTGAAGAAAGGTCTGAGTTTTCCACTTATGGAACTGCCAGTCTCATGGATAATTGGGACGAATCGAAAGCCGACATGGAATTTTCCATTTACGAAACTCCAGATATTACCGAAGACGAAGCACGGCAAATCATTGAAATGTTTGCTGACGAAGTATCCGAATATGTATCCACAAAAGAGGCTCCAGAATTGCCACCATTACGTTTTATCAAAGAATCGGCGATGGTAGGCAACATTTTAATGGAGGCTATCATCATCGATGTTCCCATTGAGTTTTGCTCAAAAGTCGAAGACTTGTCACAAAAAACACCAATTGAAAACTTGGCGACTGAAGCTGACATTGCAGATATGTCAATAATGGATCCTGTGGTGGTTGACCTGCCATATGATTACTCTGAGGCTGCATCACTTCATGAATTAAAAATCGATTTTTCTGCAGAGGGTGAAGTATTAATTAAAGAAGCATCGATGAGAGAAGCAGTTGTTATTGAAGCACAAGTGCCTTTAACATCGCAAGAGACCAACATTGAAGGAATATCATTGGAAAACCTTGCAGAAAAGGCTCAGTTTGTTGATAAATCTGTCTTACAACCTCTAGTCATATCAGCTCCTGAACAACTTCAAGGAGTTGTTGAAAATGTGGTTGAAAAAAGAGATTCCGAACACGTTGCTGTTGAAGTGCAGATTGGAGATGAAATGGAGCCTGCAATAAATGTGTCGTCAATCCCTCCAGTGATGTACAATGAGCAACAACCAATTGATGCCAAGATGTTGGAGGATCAACTGCAACAACATGTCGAGGACACCAACGTCCAACGTCCAACAACGTTAGATCAGGGTGAAGAAATTTCGGAGGACATCACTCCTTCTGAAAATCTCGGCACTGATGCAGATGTTGAAAGCATTGCATCTCTTGAAGAGTTTGCAACTGACTATGTCAACGGATTTGATGATGACCAGATGGAAAATGAGGGCTATTTTCCATCACTGACGCCAGTTGGATTTCTTGGAGAGAATTTTCAAATCGAACCTGAAATTCAGCAAATTCAAGAAAATGTGGAATTACCCATGGAAAACTATCCTGACATTGCTGAATTGCAAGTTGAGGGGGATCTTATGGCAACAACTCCAACTCCAACTCCGGACATTCAAAAACTGTTAGCAATGGAAGATTATGATGAGGGTATACCTTCGGTATTGCCACAAGCAGATGATGGAGGGTCCCGAATTGCAGCTTCATCAAATGCTAATGAGCCAGGTTTGCTTGCGGAATTGGCTAGTACTGTATTGCAGAGAGCAGCTGAAGGTATAATGACAACAGCAGTGATTGCAGAATCGCTTGTAGCAGCAGCAGCCAGCATGATTCTTCCTCCTGAAGAACGACAAGGAACCAGTAGGGATAGTTTTGAAGATCAGGCTTTTGCTTTAGAAGAAAGTGCAGCTGAGAAAGAGCTTGCTCAGATTGAGCAACAATCGCTAGTAGACCATGAAATGGCTACTAAAATTAGTGCTGCAGAGGAGCAATTTTTTGAAGAGGCAGTACATGGTATTGCCGAAACCCTGCCAGAGGTGTCCTTCGAAATTAATAAGGAAATAGAAAATAATGTGGTTCAAGAAGCCGTCCAGGAAATACCAGCTCAAGATGATGCTCAAGTTGCTGATATCAAGGAAAAGAGTCCAACTCTACCATTGGAAGTATACAGTCCAGATGAATTGGCCATGCCTCCATCAGAATTAATACAACAAGAGGATATTGTCTTGGAGAAGGCAAATGTAATGTTGAAGGAGGCTGAAGCAATCATTTACCAAGAGCCAGTATATCAAGATGATAAGGTGGATAATTTGTCAGAAAAAGACGGACATCAAGAACTTGCAGTTATGGTTCAGGAACATGTTAATGCAGTTGTCACTGAAGTACATTCGGGTAGTGCCACTGAAGAGTCCTTGGAAATTCTACAAGAAGTTCAGTCGTTTGAAGCCCATCCATCAGAATCAGCTGCCCATTGTCACTTGGTGGTTAGATCAGTTTCTCTACAAGAAAGTACAAATCCAGAAGAACCTCTGGGTGATATTACCGCAACAGATTTTGAACTTGCTACAGCGACTTTGGTGGATTCTTCCCTACAAAATATTGCCATAGAAAACCCTACTTCTGTTTTAACTGATTTAGGGAATCTACTTATGGAAGAAACGATATTGGGCCCTATTGCTGAGGAGGACGAGTCTGAAGCTCTCAGGCTTAATAGTCTGTCAGAAAAGTCCAATGAGGAACATGCTACCATAGAACAAGAGGAAGCTCACGAAACATCGTCAGGAATTATTGATGGTAGTTCAAAGACAGTTATGGATGAGCAAGGTTTAGAGGAATCAAAACCTAAGGAGATACTTGACCAAGTAATAAACCCTGAGGGGATGTCTGAGCAACGACCAGAATCTTTACCAGAGCCATTTGAACCTTCAACCAGTATTCATGAGGAGGTTTCAGAGATACCAACAACCAGCTTAGAGGAACAGGATTCACAGATTCCAAAAAACGAGGAGGCTCTGCCTCATGAGAGAATCGAAGCACTAGATCAAGCACCTAAACTTGAGAATGCGAGTGAGCAAAAAGATTCTTCTACTCAAGAAACTATCGAGAAAGGTGATGTACAAGCCAGTGATGGTCTAGAAGATTCCATGAGGCAGAGCAATATTGAGACAAGTGCTGCAAGTGAGGCTGTGTCCACAGCAGAAACTGATTGCATAAAGGAAGAGTTCAAGACAGCAAGTATCATCGAACAAAAGTCGGTTTGTCCAGAGGAAAAAGTAATAGAAATGATGGAGTCTGAAAACACTGTGTGCTTGGGCATAAATTCTGAATTACAAATTCAAGGGGAAGAGTTAAGCAAAGAAATACAAGATGTCTGCAAGGCACAGAAAGCTGAGGAGTTAATACAACCATCAGAGTCATGTACAAGTGCAGTGATTGCAACTGAAGAGTTACAATGCTTAAATGCCATTGAAAATGACTTAAAGCAGAATGCCCAAATGTCAAATGATCCATCAAGTTTGTGCATTGCAACAGCAACCTCTGATGAACAGATGTTTTTGGAAATACAACCCGTTGAAATTGCAAGTAATAATTTGGAGAAAGTTGCTGAACAGTTAACTGAAACTTCAAATGTAATTATGGCAGCAATCATCACAGAAGGAGAAACGACAGCTGAGACTCTGCCTATTGATGTAATCACGTCTGAATCTGGCCCATCAGACACCATGGGCCAGAGTGCCAAAGAGGAAGTTGAAACTGACAAGTTGACATCAGTAGCAGCTGCTGTCATCGAACTCAATGCCCCAGAAGTACCACTTAGTGAAATCAAAGAAGTAAAATTAGATCAAACAGCAGAAACGATGGCAGAATTGGAATCTCTACAAACATCTACTGAAACGACGCAGATGTTATGTTTAGCATCAACTACTGACAAAGATCAATTTCCAGTACAGGAACCACCTCCAGAAATGTTTTCAATGGGATTAGACCAAAACGCAGTATTACTGACGGATTCAACAGGAGGTAGTAAAATTGCAGCCATTGTGCAAGAACAAAATGTATTGGAAACTCTTGTCTGTGATAGCACGCAAGTAATATTGGAGCAAACAGCTGTAGAAGGAATTGAACCATCAAGCTTGGAACAAGTGGCAGCTGAATCCTTGAAGACAAAGTCCATGGAAGTGCTGAGCAGTGATGCACCAGCTTCAACGCTGGAGCAAAAGGTTGAAAAATCTTTGGAAAACGCAAATTTATCGTTGGTGGCAACCATTGATCAACTACCAATTGTTTTAAATGATAACAGTCTACCTACATCACAAACAACTGATGTGGATTCATCGTTTGATATAAAGTTACCAAAAGATCCCGAACATTCTGTAATTCAAGAAGTGGATGCATCTATAAAGATTCCAGAACTCTCCAAAAAGGAACATCCTGCATGTGGTGCTGAAAATGCACAAAGCATTAGTATTGACGCCACTGTTTCTGTTCAATCTGAGACAGGTCACCAAATAGCTGAGAAATGTGTCACAGACTCCCTTATTCAAGCATTTGAAGAATTAAGACATTGTCCAACAGAGAATCAAACTGATTCTAAGTGCATTGAAGAACTTTCTCCATCAACAGATTCTGCAAATTTGACTGCAGCCAAAATAACTGCTCAAACGCTTTTAGAATCTTGTGTAACAGGGGCTATTATGCAAGGAGCTTCTGAATCAATTGAAGTTGATTCTACTGATGCCAAGGAAATTCCTCCAAAAGCCGATGCTACTATCTCGGTTGCTGCCCAAAAAACCGCTGAAAAACTTATAGAATCCTGTGTGACAATGGCTTGTGAAGCTGTCCAAATAGAAATGCAAGAAGCTTCTAAGTGCACAGCCAACTTAAATGCAGCCCAAGTAATTGCTGAAAAGCTTATAGAATCTTGTGTTGCACAGGCTGTTGTGCAAGGAACTTCTGAGTCCATTCAAGTAGATGTTAAGACGGATTCTATTGTTCCCCAAGAAATTCTTCCAACTCCAGAAACTGCAATTTTGGATGCAGCCCAACAAACAGCTGAAAAACTTTTAGAATCTTGTGTGGCACAGGCTTCAGAAAACATCAAAGCAGAATTGAAGGAAGATTCGAAGTGCACTGTAGAAATTCTTTCTGAAACCCATGTTGATGAAAAAGAGCATAATATTTCATTATTGAACGCAGCCAGAAGAACTGCTGAGAGACTAATAGAATCTTGTGTGACAGAGGCTGTAGTACAAGGCGCTTCTACAACCAAGAAATTAAACATATGCGTTGGTTCAAAGTACTGTGAAGAAATGTTACCATTAGAAAAGGATGTTGTCTACTTAAATGCAGCCAATCAAACTGCAGACAAGCTCTCATCATTTTGTTTAACAGAGGCAGTTGCACAAGGAGCTTCTGAAGCCAGTAAAACTGTAGAACTCTGCAATATTCCAAAAGTGGATGAAATTCTCCTGGAAAATTTTCAAGAAACTTATCCTGAAGCACTTCTGAATGCTGCAGACAGGTTGGCAGAAGAACTTGTTGCAAGCTGCATTTTGGATGCCTTCGAATCTTTAGCTGAAGTAATTGCTCTGCTGCGAAAAGAACTTCAAAACTTACCTGAAGTACAGGAGAGTGATTGTGTACCAGATAAACCTGTCGAATCTGTCCAAGAACAAAACGCTAATGTGTTGACTGAAACTGAAGTACCTGCTCCTGCTGAAGAAAAAAAAACAGAAACTAAAAAGACAACAAAAAAGAAAAAGAAAACCTCAAAAAGAAGTCAAAGTACTGAAGAAACTCCAGTTGTTCCAAAATCAAATGAAAGTTCATCGATTCAACAAGATCATACAATGACTTCTGTAAACGAACAGTGCACTGTTGTAGCATCTGAGGTGAAGTTAGACGAAACTGTAACAGAAAGTGCTTCTGATTTAGATAACTTCCCAAAGCAAGAATCTCACCCTGACATTATGGATGTCCCTGAGTGTTTTAGTTCTGCGGTTATTCAAGATAATAGTTCTATTGTTTTGGAAAACCTTGTGGATGATACTGATGTTGATCAAGGCGCAGATAAAGAAATTAAGAAGATCGAAGCTCAAGAAACTGAAAAATGTCAAGAAGAACAGAAAAGCATACAGGAATTAGAAAAACAGACATTATCAGAAAAAGATATTTCCTCAGTTGTTCCAACTCCTTCGGATGAATCCTTAAAAAGTGGTTCAGGCCAGAAAGAAAATGAACTTTTACCAAAAAATGAAAGTGGTGAACAAGAAGACAAGTGTAAACCTAAAAAGATCTCCAAGAAAAAAAAGACGAGCTCTATGAAGAAAAAATCATCTACAGAAGTAGAAAAAACTGAACAATCGAGAGAATTGTCTCTTAGTGTAGTGACTAGCAAATCAATGGTGGATGAAGGCCAGGAAACTGAAAAATGTCAAGAAGAACAGAAAAACAAACAGGAATTAGAAAAACAGACATTAGCAGAAAAAGATATTTCCTCAGTTGTTCCAACTCCTTCAGATGAATCCTTAAAAAGTGGTTCAGGCCATAAAGAAAATGAACTTTTACCAAAAAATGAAAGTGGTGAACAAGAGGACAAGTGTGAACCCAAAAAAGCCTCCAAGAAAAAAAAGACGAGTTCTATGAAGAAATCATCATCGACAGAAGTGGAAGAAAACGAACAATCAAAAGAAATACCTAGTAATGCAGAAATTAGTAAGACAACAGTGGATCAAGGATTGGAACAAGACACAGAAAATAAGGAAAATATTCATGAATTACAAGTTACAGAAGAGCAATTAATTCTACAGCCGTTTTCAGAAGGGATATTGACTGACAAGTTAGACGACAACAACCAAAATATAGATGAGATATCACAAGAGATTCCAAAAAGTGAAGGAGGTAAAGAAATATCCAGATTAAAGAGATCAAACTCAAGGAAAGATAAACGTAGACGCAGTTCCAAAAAGTCAGAAGATGGCGATTCTCTGAGCAGACGAAGTTCAAGAACCGATAGCAGGGATTCTTCCACTGGAGATTTAACAGATGATGGGGAAGATTTTTCAGCTATGTCATTGGAACTAAATCGTGAGAAAAGATTGGCTAGAACAGTTTCTGGTGGAGATCTTGCACAAATTTACGAAATTGAAGAATTGTCCCAGTCGGCAGGCCAGCGACGTCGTTCTTGTCCAACAGTAGAATGTCTGCCACAAATTCAGGAACAGTTGGAACAGTTGCCTAATATAGTAGATGAGGATGGGGTTAATGCTGAGAAAGAATTGAAAAATAAAGCACAAAGTAATGGCGACAATACGTGCAGCAATGTGGATAACAGTAATAAGTGTCATGAAGAAACCGAATCTTCCATAGCAAAATGTGACAATCTTAAAGAACCACCTGATAAGCCACCAACTGAAGTTTCACCCAGTGTAACTGAGCAACAAGAAAAAAGTGCAACAGAAATTAGCAAACCTTCTGCTGAAGCACGAAATCTTGACAGACAAGGCAGTTGTGAAAATGGTGCTGCAGATTTATCAGTCAAAGACCAAAATGAACCTAAGAAAGATGAAGGTAAAGCCACGGGAAAGAAGAGTGCCAAAAATAAAACGAAGAAAGGCATCAGAAAAAGTAGCAAAGAAGAACCTGAAGTCGTAAAATGTGTCAATGGTTCCTTAGACCAGGCATCTACAGAAATAACAAGCAAAGGATGTGTCAGTGATAATGGTAGTAAATCCATCGACAACATTTTGAGTGAAACTACTCCAGGCTCTGACAAAAATCAGAAGACTGCTGATGAGGTCAAACAGACTCCTAATGGAAATGTTCATGATGAAAGTCAGATTGATGCTCAAAAACCTGATGCTGGTTTAACCCCAAAATCAGAATCTGCTAACTTGGACCAAGACAGAATTGGAAAAGACACTGAAAGAGATGAAGGTATTGAAAAAGGAACCAAAGATAATGAAGCCAATGGAGAAATATTAGAAGGACACGAAAAACCCCATGACAAGGAAAGTGAGAGAAGCACAATAACAGAACTTGATAAATCTGAAGATAAGTCTAGTGGCTATTCGACAGAAAATGGCAAATCTATCCAAGTAGAGGATGTTGTTGTACTTAACGAAGCAAAAATTGCAAAATCCTCAACAAAAGACATTGAAGCATCTACTGAAGTTGTACAAGAAAAGCCAACCAAAGTTAAGAAAACCAAAAAATCAAAGCAATTGCAAGAAGCCAAAACCGAGCCTTCCAGAAATCAGACAGAACAGAAGATTGAGGAAAGTCCAAAACCTGATGAAGTTATTCCAAAGAAGGATGTTGAAGAACCGACCACTAAATTAAAGATAACAAAAAATAAAGAACCAGCAATCGTTGAGGACATGGCAAAATTAAAACACGATCTACTGGATCTTGACTTGGATATAAAACCCAGTAAACTGTTCATTGAAGAACTGAATTCCAGTTTCGAAGACTCGTCCACTGACAAAACTCCAGCAAATGTGGTCATTGAATCAGTTAGTGACGAAGCCGATGATACGTTGAAAAATTTGGATGATGATGATATGACAATCAAAGAAATCGACGACAGCCTAATGGGCGTCGAAGAAATTCCTCTTGATGACCTATCGATGGAAGACGTTATTGAAAATATGAGGACATTACGCCGGTTGCAAACCATAACAGAAGTTGATGAGATCACTGATGACGATGATGGTGGACAGCACATAGTTATTGCAACACTGCGACCATGCTGGGAAGATGATGTCAGCCGAAGAGCACATTCCTTGCAACCAGCCAAAGAACAGATAACTCACACTATTGAAACCATACGAAGATGTAGCTCTGGTGATATGCCAGACCAGAAGAAAGCTGTTAAAACAAAGGACACGCCAGTTTTCATCATGAAATTGCAGGACCTAACTGTGCCAGTGGGATACCGGATGCGTCTGACGTGTTGCGTAATTGGTACCCCAGAACCAAAAATTCAATGGCTGAAAAATGGTTCCCCAATTTCAGCTGGAATGGGATATCGAGAAATAGTAAGTCCAATCAATTTTGTAGTGTGTGATTTGTTGCTTTATAGTTCCCATGAATATACAATGGGACCGTTCAAAAATTATGTCACACCTAGGGAGTGGGTGGGTTGTTTGGTTTTTGTGACAATTGTGACCAAGGGGTGGGGGTGGTTCGGTAATGTGACATCACACAATCAAAATTTATTTCAAACAGTAAAAAATATGTGGTAAATTTATTTGTTTAACATTTGAAATTATGAATAGCAGTCGGGAAAAAAGATTTGGGTCCTGCAGTGACTTAAAACTTTCTTCCCGATAAAATTATAAAAGAATATAAAAATATTAAAAAGTAATTGGGAAGGGGGAAAAAAATCGACGGGTTGTGACATAATTTTGGATGGGGTGTAGTAACATTTGTGACAAAAGGGTGGGGGGTGTTTAAAAAGAGGCAAAAAAGTGTGACATAATTTATGTATCACCCCAATGGTGGATGAAAGTTCATATTTATGCTGTTGCATGGTCCATTTTAGACCGATTTCGGTATTTGTATCTTGGAAATTTCACGTGCTGCCCATTCGGACTCTGGAGAATATACCTGCATTGCCAAAAATGATCACGGAGAAGACCGCACCAATGGAAAACTAACAGTCCGTGGTGAGTTGAAATGTACAATTCCCCAGATGTAAATTTTCAAATTTGTCAACTTGAATTTAAGAATTTCATTTCCACGTTTTAGGCAAATCGAAACCTGGACTTGTAGAACCAGCCTTCACGAGGTCAATTTTGGATATGAAAGGCCATTGTGGCGATTCCATTACCATGGATTGCACTGTTATCGGATGGCCAACACCCAACGTAGCTTGGTGAGTAGTCCATGCCAAAAATATATTTTACATTATTATTCTTATAATTCGTTGTGACTTGTTTAATTTTCATTTATTCTTCAAAATGACTTTAATATAATTGCGATAGTTTGATTGTCGTTGTTTTGCACTAAGATTTCTGTCAAAGAGTTTAAGCATGCAAGAAATCTATTTAGCAGCCATCTTAGTACCTAAAAACAGAATGTATAGAACAGTTTTGTCAAACAAAGATGTGTGATTTTGGCTAAACAGCATCACCAAACGGTGGTGATCTATTGTCAAATTTACGAGGTGCGGTCAAAAAGTCTTGCATATTCGTTTATTATTCCAAAACCAGATGCCGTACAAAAAAAACTGAAATAGCCATTTTAAAGAGCAGGAAATATTGTTTTTAGATCACTACATGGTGCCACAATTCATGTAGAATTTCAAACACACCATCAAAAACAAAATGGCGCCTTACTTGAAAGCGTTCACGCGAGAGGATTCGTTTTTCAGCGTTGAAATAAGTGAAATTTATAGTGAAATGTTAGGAGTTTAAGGTGATAAATGCGTTTCACAAAGTACAGTACAGAGGTGGTGTTTTAAGAAAGGACTCGAAACTGTAACTGACAAAACAAGAAGTGGTTGTCCGAAAACGTTGATTTGTAGCAATATCTGTGGCATACCGTATTTTGCGAGAGGGGTATAAGCAATTTCATCAAACGTTGGGAAAAATGTGTCAACAAACTCGGGTCCTACATTAAAAAATAGAAAATTTCCTGCTCTTTAAAATGGCTATTTCAGTTTTTTTGTACGACATCTGGTTTTAGAATAATAAATGAATATGCAACACATTTTGACCGCCCCTCGTATTTACAATTAATATATAAAGAAGGTAAATGTTGACATGTTATGGGTATGATTGCAAATTTCAAGAAATTGCATATTCTTATCTACGAATATCATCGTTTTAAGGGTTAAAGATGGTCATCCTCTGGAGCTTGATGATCGAATGGAAACATCTGTTACTTCTGGAGGCACTCATCGTTTGGTCATCAATGAAGCACGTTGTGAGGACAGTGGAATCTACAAGTGCATGGCCCAAAATGCCCTAGGAAAAGATGAGATCACAGCCGCAGTCAAGATTATGGGTAAGTCGAGATTATTAGTATTTTCTTGATTATAATTTTTGAATCATTCTTCTCATTGCCCCTTTTCCTAATTAGAAGAGGATGATGAAGGTTAGCAAGAAATTAGTTTGTTACTTCATGGAAGAAACTATAGGATATTGAAATATATTGCAATAGAAATTGGCACACTGTTTTGCTAAATTTTCGTATGTTAGGACCGTTGTATATAGTGGGGAATAAAATTGAAATGTAATTATTTCCTGGTGAACTTACGCATTTCAATCATTTTTTTTCTATTGGTTGCAGTATTTATTACACAAAGATGGTACCACTATCAGGTTCCTAATACCTTCCTGGTGGTCCCATTTTTTCCGGAATATTTGATCGATGGCGTAATTTCACCCCACCCCATGTCTAAATTCTCGCTTACATAGCAAACTGAAAAGATGGTGACCCCTGCCTGGTTAAATGACCGATTGTATCGGTTATGAAGTTTGTGTAGGTTGTTTATCGTTTAAACCTTTATAACCTGAATTAATTTTACAACTCTTGTAAATAATACTATATGTTAGGTTGAGGTGCACGTAGAGTATAAAGAAGCCGCTTTCTTAGTAAAATAACCTGTAAGGTTATTAGGTTATTTATAGGGTGTAAATTAATATTTTAAAAAAATGACTTAACATGATTAATGAGAATTTTGTGGGTTTGAAGTCACCATCTTTGGTTCTTGGATTTCTAGTTTGGAACCACCTTTTTTTCAGTTGATTCTTATTTATTGAAACCCTGTTCAGAAATTCATAAAACAGGTTGCCAATTTCTGAGTGCACTTGTTTTGTAATTGAAATGTGCAAGTATACTTTTATTCCCCCCCAAACTGGAGGTTTAAATTAATTACTAAACGTCTTTGATAAATTAAAGCTGTTAATATAGGGTCGTTAATTAACAATTAAATTTGATTGCGACTCCCTCGTTGTATGTTGAATAACATATACATTTGGGAAAGTCAGGATTGTTTTTCATATATGTACAGTTCCTAAACACGTGATTTATCACTGGTGTTAAACATTGTAACATTAGTGATGGAAATAAATTTTATTTTATTTGAGAAAGACGATGTTGAAGATGTTTTATCTTCCTACCGGACACACATTTTTCAGTGGAAGGAATGAATCGCGAATTATTCAAAATGTTTTTTTTTATTTTCAAATTAAATCTAGTCTTTTTTTCTCAAATTAATTGTTGAGGGAATCGTTTATCGTTTTTACACATAAAAAATTATATATCTATAAGTACCTTCACTTGAAAGACTTTTGTGTATATGTACACCTGCAGAACCGGAAGTGTTGATTTCGGCGGAAGTGGATATGCGCACGCGTGAGAAATTAGGTTTTTTCCCCATTAATTTTGGAACATTAGCGCATTACGTGCGCGCATATTTACATCCGCCCAAATCAAAGTTTCCGGTCACGTGAAGGTACTTCATGATTCAATTACGTCATCTGTAACATTTCTGATATTACTACTGAAACTCAATCTTTTTCTCTTCTTGCTGCATTTAAGTTATTTTTCCCCAATACGGTTTATTTTTGCTTGAAAGCATGTTATTTCCAAAACTGGACATTTTTCTAGATTTAAATGGCGGACTCGTCAATAACGGCGCCATTTTAAAATTCTTTGCTCTTCTATATTTATTTCTTCCGTTCCGTCTTTTGCTTGCTCCTAATCTAGTGAGAAAAATCTAGCTACAGTAGAACCTGTCTAAATGCATACGCTTGGGACCGGTGAAAAATATGCTTTTAGACTATTATGCATTCAGACAGGTGCATTTATATACACGGGTCCCAAGCTGGGATTTTTGATCGTTTGTATTTTAATTAGTTGCTTATTTTGAGAGTGCACTTGTGTGTGTCCGGTTTTGGAAACAACATCTTCGAGTGTTTTTCAAATCTCCTGGGGAGTAAAATTTTGTACTTTTCAAGTTACTATAGTTTCTATGCTTCAAATTTTAAAACCAAATAATTAGCCTGCTTAGAACACGGGAACAGAATTTATAATTAGTGTTAACATGATATACTCATTTTAAGTTCTGGAACATAATTTTCCATTATACATGTTTGTAAAATAGGGGGGTAAAATACAAATGTGCTGCCCCTGTATGGCCCCTAGCTGCCCCTGCCAAAAATGAACTTAAGAACAACTTATAAAAACTCAACTTTTGAAGTAAACTGAAGAAAAAATGCAGTTTGGTCGAAATCTATGCAAAAAAAACTGAAGAAAAACTAAAGAATAACTTAAGTTTTTTTAAGGTTTTCTTAAGTTTGTTTTTGGCAGGGGCTGGTCATACTTTACTCGTTCTGGTGGACATTCGAATTTCAGCTTTACAGGGACATTACTCTAAATAAAGGTGTAAGACTGCTTAATGTTTTACTAAACAGTCAAGGCCATATCGTGCTGGCATACCAAAAAAAAAAAAAAACACTTCCGGTGGGGGTGTGTTGAAAGATTCACAATGAACGTTCCAACTTGGCATCTCATTCAACATGTGCGCAATGTATGTAAAATATTCCTCGAAACGGCCATTGTTAACAGTTCGTAATTTCGGAATCTAATTCCAAAAATTCTTAATGGCATGTATTGTTTTTTTAAATTTCAAAATTTTAGGTATACTGTTTAAGTTTTAGGGGTGATCCATAAATTATGTCACACTTTTTTGCCTCTTTTTAAACACCCTCCCACCCCTTTGTCACAATTGTCGCAAATTTCACTGCACCCCATCCATAATGATGTCACAACCCATCGATTAC
>JAQGBW010003136.1:0-17221 GCA_034698625.1 Julus scanicus
ATTTTTTGGTGGAGACACCTCAGCATACAGCAACATGTTGATGTATTCACTGTTTCAGGTTTGTGTTTGAGTGTTTGCATGTTGCATGTTGAGTATTGAATGTTGCATTCAGTTGAGACTGGGCTTTGGACTATCGCTTTAAGTTGAGTCCACACCAACGAAAACATGAAGCAAAAGCAGAAAAACATGGAAACACAAAACATGCTTTCAAAAGCTAGGTCCACACCAACGAAAACATGGAGAAAAAGCAGAAAACATGGAAACACAAAACATGCTTTCAAAAGCTAGGTCCACACCAACAAAAGCATGAAACAAAAGCAGAAAACATGGAAACACAAAACATGCTTTCAAAAGCTAGGTCCATACCAACGAAAACATGGAACAAAAGCAGAAAACATGGAAACACAAAACATGCGCTTTCAAAAGCTAGGTCCATACCAAACGAAAACATGGAGCAAAAGCAGAAAACACGGAAACAAAAACATGAAACATGAAAACATACTTTTAGGAGCATGCTTCCAAAAGCAGAGGTATAATAAATACCAAAATAGCAGGACAATGAAGCAAGTTTCGAAATGATGACACTCCTACACAGCCTTGGTACAAGCGCCGCAAAGTGGAAACATTTGTTTCCTTTCATCTCGACCGCTTGAACCCGAAGCAAGCTTTTAAAAACAAAAATGTTTACTGAAACATTAGATCAGAAACTTGGTAAGCAAACTTTTATCGACAAACATGTTTTCAAAAACCTTGTTTTTGCTCCCTGTTTTCGTTGGTGTGGACTAGACTTTAAGAAAACTTAGTTCTGGCAGAAATTCACTGATTGTCCAGTTAACCTTTAAGAATCTTAACTTAGAAACATCGCTCAACCTTAAGACAAACAAATCATTGATCCTAATTAATTCATTTTGGCAAAGCCATGTCATATGACATTTTTTTCTCGTCTTTTACCCCTCATGTCTGACTCCTCATCTGCAAATTGCCTCGGTGGACAAACGATGATGAGGCAAAGGCATCGGTAACTATGACGACCCGAAACTGGAAGATTGAGACCATTTTACCGATTCTTTGTGTGATTGTATAATTTTATGACCGTCATAAATAAAATTATAACAGCCCTATAGCTTGCATCAACACTTTTTTTGCTCGGTTGGGAGACACACACAAAAAACAGTGGGGTGTGAGAGAGAAACAAGGAAGGGAGACAAGAAAATAAGATAGGATGATGGAGCACAACCTGGTGTAAACGAACGAAATCAACAATATCAAGTTGGTGCTAAGACCGAGGTGTAATCAAGTATGATTTATGGGCAAAAATATCTAAAATATCACTCGTATTAATTAGATAACCAAGTACACAAACATACGCAAACATGGCCTCCGCATGTCAATAAACATCCTCCAGGCAAACAATTTTTAAGAAACATTTTCCAAAATATATAGAATTTAATAAACTCCTCAATGGCATTGTTTCTACTGGTGTCCATTTTCCCTTTCACCCTTTCACCCTTTTTCCTTTTTATTTTAGTATGACGCTGTGAGTCATAAAACAGTAGAACCCAAAAAATAAATCACAACTTCGTGAAAAATGCTTCGATTTAAATGAAATTTTAAATTTACATAGACCAATAGTGTAGGAACAAAAAACATGTTCCGGACATGTGACATATCTCGGATTTTTTTATTTTTCAACTCAACCGTGCTCGAGAAACAGTTGAACTGCCGCAACAGGAAACTCCGCAGCGTTAGACGACTTTTCGCTTCACGGCCAACTTTTCCGGAACGTATCAAGGTCGTAAAGCGAGGTATGGGTGCACTATTTATATGCCAGATTCGAGTTATGGCACTTTTTCGATTTAAAGCTCTCCATGCTTCGTTATATGGCCAAGCAGTGTTATGCAGCTTTTCACTTTACGGCTTTTCGCTTTACGGCCAACTTTTCCGAAACGTATCTAGGTCGTAAAGCGAGGTATGGGTGTACTATATAAATATGCCAGATTCGAGTTATGGCACTCTTTCGATTTACGGCCCACCATGCTTCGTTATACGGCCAAACATCGTTATACGGCTCTTCGCTTTACGGCCAACTTTTCCGGAACGTATCTAGGTCGTAAAGCGAGGTATGGGTGCGATCTATACATGCCAGATTCGAGTCCATGTCGATGAATTGACATTAGGCTCGTCTTAATTGTGATAACAGTGATGTATTTTTATATTCACTTTGGGTAAAATTCAAACATCGAGCCGAACCGAGAAAATAGTTTCGCGCGAGCGTATCAAGTGACAAATAGGCCCCTAGACGAAAAGTGATTTCGGATTACAGCCTGTAATTAATTATAATTCTGTATATTGGCTAGGAAATTTATTTTCCGCAGGTCTTTGCGGTAAGGAATTTGGCAAGATTTAGGGACCCGGAATTCAGGCAATCAAGCATTACTCCCAAGCTATGCGTGATTGCGTGCATCTTTTTTTTTTCATTGCTTTCTTTGGCTATAATTACACAAAAGCACTAATGAGATTTTAATAAGAAATTTGGCCAAGATACATGGAGCCAAGAAGAAAAAAAAGCTAGTAATAGTAGTACAAAAGAGATGGCGATAATTGCCCAACATTTCCCTAACCCTCACTAGCAAACATAGATGAAAAAATGCAAGCTTGACAAAAAAGTGCACAATATCATAATATTGAAGCTCATAGAGAGACATCCGTGTCTTATAATTGGTCCAACACCACTTTTTTTTGCTGCTTTTATGTTGTTTTTTCCCTTCTCAGTCTTTGGCAATTACCAGCACATTAAAGAGAGAAAAGCAGTGCTTTTTCCTCGGAGAAAACAATTACGCAAAGAGACCCAGACCAGTTTGTAATTAAAGTAGAGTGACAATGAATCTATATAATATACAAGCCGACATCTAGTGAAAAGAAACCAAAAAACGAAATCCAGACAACTTAATTTGCATTCTCTAAGCTATGTATATATACACAGAGAGTCCTAGTTTAATATTTGCATGTTTTTTTAATGTTTTTAAATTATTTGTAGTATCAGACTTAAAAAATATCTTCTTGTAGGTTTTTAAAGTAGGGCACCAAATATTTTTGAAATTAATTATATCCATTATGGATGTATGAAATTATGAATCAGAATTGATATTTTTCGTTGTTAAATTATTTGTAGTATCAGACTTTCAAAACATTTTCTTGTTTATAATATCTTCTTGGTAATATCTTCTTGTAGATTTTTAAAGTAGGGGACCAAATAATTTTGAAATTAATTATATCCATTATGAATGTATGAAATTATGAATCAGAATTGATATTTTTTGTTGTTAAATTATTTGTAGTATCAGACTTTAAAAATATCTTCTTGTAGGTTTTTAAAGTAGGGCACCAAATATTTTTGAAATTAATTATATCCATTATGGATGTATGAAATTATGAATCAGAATTGATATTTTTCGTTGTTAAATTATTTGTAGTATCAGACTTTCAAAACATTTTCTTGTTTATAATATCTTCTTGGTAATATCTTCTTGTAGATTTTTAAAGTAGGGGACCAAATAATTTTGAAATTAATTATATCCATTATGAATGTATGAAATTATGAATCAGAATTGATATTTTTTGTTGTTAAATTATTTGTAGTATCAGACTTTAAAAATATCTTCTTGTTTAGATATATCTTCTTGTTTATAATATCTTCTTGTAGGTTTTTAAAGTAGGGCACCAAATATTTTTGAAATTAATTATATCCATTATAGATGTATGAAATTATGAATCAGAATTGATATTTTGTTGTTAAAAATATTAAACGAAACTTTGAAACAAAGTGATGTAACAAACTATGTTTTTACCGAAATTTAGGCATCAATTTCTATATCTTGTTTAGATATATCTTCTTGTTTATAATATCTTCTTGGTAATATCTTCTTGTAGGTTTTTAAAGTAGGGCACCAACTATTTTTGAAATTAATTATATCCATTATGGATGTATGAAATTATGAATCGGAATTGATATTTTTTGTTATTAAACATACTGAACGAAACTAAGAAATAAAGTGATGTTACAAACAATGTTTTCACCAAAATTTAGGCAACAATTTTCATAAGCTGAAAATTCACATTATCTGAAATCCATATTTGAAAACACCATGTGGATTTCAGATAATGGGAACAAATTATGTGGTTTTTTTATGCCACAAGTAATGTTTTTTATCAAAAATTTAGTCAAGAAACAATCTACATGCAACATCGTGTTGTAACATGATCGTAATGTTGTTTTTATCCAAAATTTAGACAACAATTACCATTTTCTTTAGGGCCATTTTTTTAGGGCTAGTAGGTTTTCAAAGTAGAGCACCAAATATTTTGGAAATTAATTATCATTAATTATCCATTATGGATGTATGAAATTATGAATCAGAATTGATAATTTTTTGTTGAAAATATTGAAAGAAACTAAGAAATAAAGTGATGTAACAAACTATGTTTTCAACGAAATTTAAGCAAAAATTTTCATAAGCTGAAAATTCCCATTATATGAAATCCATATATGAAAACACCATGGATTTCAGATATTGGGAACAAATTATGCAACAAGTAATGGTTTTTTCTTAAAAATTTAGTCACGAAACAATCAACGAGCTAACATCGTGTTGTAACATGATCGTAATGTTGTTTTTATCCAAAATTTAGACAACAATTACCATTTTCTGAACTTTAAATAGGAAACTTAAGTGTTTTAACAAAATATGCAACAACAAATGTTTTTTATCCGAAATTTAGCTAAGAAACAATCAACAAGCAACATCGTGTTGTAGCATGATTCTAAGCTTGTTGTTTTTCCCCAAAATTTAGGCAACAATTTCCATTATCTGAACTCTAAATAGGAAACAAGGTGTTGTAACAAACTATACAACAACTGATGTTTTTTTTTCTCAGAAATTAAGCCAAGAAACAACCAACAAGCAACATCATGTTGTAACATAATCCTAATCTTGTTGTTTTTCTCCAAAATTTAGGCAACAATTACCATTTTCTGAAATCCATATAGGAAACATGGTGTTGTAACACAATATGCAACAACTAATGTTTTTTATTCGAAATTTAGCTAAGAAACAACCAACAAGCAACATCGTGCTGTAGCATGATTCCAAGCTTGTTGTTTTTCTTCAAAATTTAGGCAACAATTTCTATAAGCTGAATAGGAAACAGTGTTGCAACAAAATATGCAACAAATGTTTTTTCTCCGAAATGTAGTCAAGAAACACCAACATGCAACATCGTGTTGTAACATGATCCTAATGTTGTTGCTTTTCGTTGAAATTTAGGCAACAATTCCCATTATCTGAATTTTAAATAGGAAACAAGGTGTTGTAACAAACTATACAACTTCTGTTTTTTTTCAGAAATTTAGTCAAGAAACAACAAACATGAAACATAGTCTTGTAACAAGTTATATACATGATTCTAATGTTGTTGTATTTCACCGAAATTTAGACAATAATTCCCATTATCCAAACTCTAAATAGGAAACAGAGTGTCGTAACAAAATATGCAATAACTAAAGTTTTTTTCTCCGAAATTTAGCCAACAATTTCCATTAGCGAAACTTTTCAAATTACTTAAGATCACGGCGATAAAAATGCTGTAGACTAGCTGAAAAACTTTCAAGAAACGTTTTTTTCATCGCGTACAAATTAAAGGATGTTCAGAAGTTTTCAGAAAACTTCTTAAAAACATGAACATATATTTCCAAAGCTAGCTCACAGCAAAAATGCTTTCACAAGTCGATGCGTGGAGAAAGAAATGCAATTTCATAATGCATGAGCACCAAACTCCAACTTTGTTAATTACTAGGCGTTATGGCTATATTAAGTGCTCCAGATTACTGCGCAGCATAACCTTAATTACAAAGACGAATAAAAAGCGAGACAACACATATACACACACACATACACAAAAAAACAGCAGAAAAAAAACCCACTCTGGATATACGAGGGGCGGTCAACAAGTCTTGCATATTCGTTTATTATTCGAAAACCAGATGTCTTACAAAAAAACTGAAATAGCCATTTTAAAGAGCAGGAAATTTGGTTTTAGGTCACTACATGGCGTCACAATTAATTTAGAATTTCGAACATACTATCAAAAACAAAATGGCGCCTCACTCGAAAGCGTTCACGCGAGAGGAACAACGTTATGTTATTCGTTTTTCAGTGTTGAAAGGCATGAAACCGAGTAAAATTTATAGTGAAATGTTAGGAGTTTATGGTGACAAATGTGTTTCACGAAGTATGGTACAGAGGTGGGGCTTAAACTTTAAGAAAGGATGCCAAACTGCAACTGACAAAAAGAGAAGTCCCCATTCTGCCAATGCCACAGCCCACAAATTTAACATGTTTGGGTGGGGAAACATGGAAACATCCACCATACAGCCCCAAGACCTTTGACCCAGGAACTTCTATCTCTTTGGTCCACTAAAGGAACACTGGTGTGGTCAAAAATTCCAAACAGACGATGATGTGAAACTCGTGGTTGGGAAATATCTGCATAGCCAACATAACTTATTTTACGAGAGGGGTATAAACAATCTCATCAAACTTTGGGATAAATGTGTCAACAAACTCGGGTCCTACATTGAAAAATAGCAAAATTCCTGCTCATTAAAATGGCTATTTCAGTTTTTGTGTACGACATCTGGTTTTCGAATAATAGACGAATATGCAAGACTTTTTAACCGCCCCTCGTATATGCATCCAACTAACCGAGAAAAAAAAAGCAACAAGCAAACTAAGAAATAAAAGAGGCAGTATAGGAGTCTTCCTAATTCATAACAACGCTGTTTTGCAGAGTACAACGTGACAATAACAACGCTATACGTAATTACAAAGCCCATGGAGATCGTGCCATAGTCTCTAACTGGGAGAATTATCCTGCATTGCGTTGTTGAGTTAAGTGACACCCTAAATCATATTGTAGTTTTTTTTTTCTGTTTTTTTTCTGAGAGTAAACAATTAACAAGCATCTACGCAGAAAACAAGAAAAGCTTTCTCGTTTTCTTTGCAGGTTATGTTATTTCCCTCTGGTCTATAGGTGTTAAAACAATCAGGAAAGACAGACATTGAAATTATTCACATCTTTTTTTTCTTTTTTTTTAGTTTCACTATTAAATCCCAACACAAAATTCTCATTCCCCAACAACTTTGAGCCAGATACCAATCATCGTCATCGTAGTCGTCTTTTTGTAAAAATTAAAATCTCAGAAAAAAATGATGAAGTATGACAAGAGTGCGAAGGATAAATATTACAAAGTAGATCCAATTTTCATCAGTGGAAAGCGCAGATGTAATTACATACAGAAAATTAATAGATCTACAAGAAACTGACTGGAAAAAAAACATACATGGAGAGAGATAAAGAAAATAGATTTTTATAATTAAACTCAACTATTGTGAATTTTTGAGATTTGCGGGGAAGATCTTCACAAATTGTTCACAGTTCATTTTCTATATTTTGCCAATATTAATTTTTATTTCTAGAAATGAAAACTTATTGAATTTCATGTTTATATTTTCAAAATGGGTTATTTAAAAAAATAAAATAATAAAAAACGCCTTTCAGAGTGAAGGAAGTAAAGTTACTCTTATTTTTATACAGGTTGCCACAAAAACAAACCGAAACCTTTTTCAAAAACTCGTAACTTTTTGTTTATTAATGAAACCAAATCCAATTTTGCACAAATATAGGCAACAAACCAACTTAGAAAACAGCTATTTCAATTTGTACACAAAGTGTCCTCCATCCGCTGCAACACATCGGGGCATCGGGCAATTGCCGAGTCGATTACCGTTTAATCGAGTTCATCCCGAGCAGCCAGAATTCGGCGTCTTAACTCCTTGACATCACGAATCTTTGTTCAGTACACTTTTTGCACCAAATTCCCCCAGTTATATTGTATTTTGGGACTTGTTCGTGTTACTGGCAAGATGGCCGCTGCACCGGCAGACGACACTCGAGAAACTGTTAAACTTCTCCATCGAGAGACTCCAGATTTTCTACCACCTGCCCTTTAGCCACCTAATAGCCCCTATTTGAAACCAGTTGAAGATTCCATCTGGGGAAATGTGGTGCAAAAAGTGTGCCGAACAAAGATTCGTGATGTCAAAGAGTTAAGACGCCGAATTCTGACCGCTCGGGATGAACTCGATCAAACGGTAATCGACTCGGCAATTGACCAATGGTGCAAGTGTTGCAGGGGATGGAGGACACTGAGTACGAATTGAAATAGCTGTTTTGTTCGTACTTTTTTTGCCTATATTTGTGCAAAATTGGATTTACTTGGATTAAAAATCAAAAAAGTTTTGAATTTCTGAAAAATGTTTCACTTTTTTGTGTCCACCCTGTAGATTAACATCTGTTAAGACCCAAATAACCAACGTTTGCAGTTTTAGCTAACAACAGCCCAAAGTAATTATTTAGGTAATAAATACAACTTAAGTTGAGAATGCCGCATAATTTTTAACACCAGGTTTTCAAAATGACCCCATGGATAAACACAAAAGGCTCGTTTACAAAGTCGAGCTCCACCCAAGCTTCCAGACGTGTCCATATTCATGTAGAGCACATTGTTTGTGTCCACCCTGGGTCATCAGGGTGTGCCTTTTTTGCCCCCTGGTGGATGTCAATAGTGAATCCTCTCGCCACAATCACATGTCCCACAAGGATCAAAAAGCATTTGGGAAGGTGAGAAGCCAATGATTCAATCGAAAAGACTTAAAAAGAGACGTTGAATTGAAAGTGAGAATCCGTCATCTACCCCAGATACAAGTTAAGACGATGATGGATGAGTTCGGTGGTGACGAACACTTTAGGTGGGTTTTATTTGCCAAGCTAACCAAAAATGGCAACGAAATGAAATGGGGATCAAAAACGAAAAGAAAACAACAAGGAGGCAACTGACAATTTCATCATCAAACTATACTACTTAAGCTTCCAACTTCTGATACACAAACTCTTGAGCAGTTTATCCAAAGTTGGCTTTCTAAGAACAAAATCATAGTCTTAAATGAGAAAATTTAAGATTAATTGAATGTATAATTGAGCATTATGATTAATTAAGCATAATTAGTCATCCACTCATTCAATCAAACGCAAATAATAAACATGCCGCACTATGAGTCATAAAAAAGTAGAACCCAATAAAAAAAATCACAACTTCGTGAAAAATGCTTCGATTTGAATAAAATTTGGCAATCGCATAGAACAATAGTGTTGGAACAAAAATGAATTATAAAATGTGTTCAAAATGTTCTCCGGTGGCCTTTACACAAGCCCGGAGTTTAAAGCGCCATTCTTTGATTGACGAATCGATTTTACGCCGGTCGAGTTCAATCCAAGTTTTCTTAATTCGTAGTTTCGAGTCTTCGATATTATTAAACCTTTTCCTTGAGAACTCTTCAAATTTTGTAGTCCACTGGATTCGAGTCCGGACTGTTTGGTGGCCAGTGGTTGGCTTCGATAAACTGTGGCGTTTCCGGTTGCAGCAGTTCAACTGTTTCTCGAGCACGGTCGAGTTGAAAAATGAAAAATCCGAGATTTGTTCCATGTCCGGAACATGTTTTTTTGTTCCTACACTATTGTTCTATGTAAGTGCAAAATTTCATTCAAATCGAAGCATTTTTTACGAAGTTGTGATTTTTTTTATTGGGTTCTACTTTTTTATGACTCACACTGTACATTAATGTGTAATGAATCTAGTATCTGTGGTCAGGAAATCAAACCTCGAATATACAGCATGGAGAAAAAATAGTTATTTAGGACAATATTAAGTATCATAGTGCACCAAACAATAAATTAGCAACAAGTGACAATTCTCACAAATCAATTTGCCACAAAAAAAAAAAAAAAACTAAATGAAAAAATGGCAAAACAGGCGGACTTGAGTTAATGAAAACTGTAAAATCCGAAGGGTGAGAAAAAAAGCATAAATTTCAAACTGATTTCATCTCACCTTGTGGGCGCTACACAACAAAATGAAATATTTGGGAAGTGGATATCTGTTGACGAAATCTGCACTTTTCATCCCCTTACTCAAAATTGAGATAAAACTCAGCATCCGGTTTAAGTGCACGTTAAATTTTTGACATGAAGACAATGGCAACTTATGTCTCCAACCTTTATCACAGGTATGCTAATTAGAAAGGACAGCTGGGGGAAAATTATTTAAAAAGAAAAACAGCGGGAAACTTCCAATTTCGTCTTGGCGATAGTTAAAAAACTTACCATTATGTCTTTATTCAGCTTAAGTTGAAAAGAAAAGTTTAAAACGCCCAATGATTTGTAGTTTTCAGGAGAAAAAAAAATAGGCGTGTGGTCTAATTCATAGCGTTTTTCAAGTTTTTACAATAATAAAACCAACAGCGATACTATCCATCAGAATGCAATGGTCGACCATTTGTGGGGTTTTTTAGCCAAAATTGGGTCATTATGCTCGTTAGATACACTTGTTTACGAAATAAGTTAACCATACTGTATATTAAACTATTTTTCTTAATTAATCATCGTTTACAGCTAGCTTTAAGTGTTTAAGACCATGAGTACACAAAAAATCCCACATGGATATAAGCTAGACCAGAATATGAACATATTCGACATTACATGGTGTTGGGAATTGCCCTAAATAGAGAAAAATGTCATCTTACCTAAACCATGCACCTGTTCCAAATAATCCAGGATTCAATCTAATTTTGTTTAATTTAACACCAAATCAAAATTCAGCAAATCGAAATAATAGCTCTAAAGTTCAACAATTAGATTCACAAATTATCATATTCAAATTGAAGCAAATTGTAGTTGTTTTTTCGGTATTAAAATCAGAAAAAAGAGCCAAAATCCTTGATTTTTTAATTTTAAACTTTTAATTCTATTTGGAAATTCTATTTATCTTGCATGCTTTGAAATTCCCTTTTTTTGGCATGCCTTGAAATTCTATTTCATTGCATGCTTTGGAATTCCTTTTCTTAGCATGCTGTGAATTTCTATTTCTTGGCGCATGCCTTGAAATTCTATTTCATTGCATGCTTTGACATTCTTTTTTTAAAATGACACAAGCAAGTCCCTTTATAACTTTCCACAAGGAAAACATGGCCAGTTATACAAAAAGCATTTAAAATTAAGTAATGGTGCTAATTTTATGAAAACTACACACATTAAAACATATTTAATATATATATATGTCATGCTTCGTGCTTTAGTATCAATATATACGGTAAATATTCGGCAGAAATCCTTAAAACGTTATCATACGCACTTTCTGAAAAGTATTTCTTGGGTGAAGATTTGGTGGTCCTTTCACATAGGGATAAATAACAGTTATGTGAATTTACATACCGTAACTACAGCATAGTATAAGCACTGAGTCAGAAAACCATGCGTGTAATTTATTTAACTGTGATAAAAAAACTTGGACAATTTTGTGAGTTGTGTTGCACACGAAGGAGTGTCCAGCAAAGCGTGTCATCATTTGCGAGACCATGTCACGTTGTTGTCGACTTTCGTTTTCAATTAAATTTAGATAAAACGAACGCTTTTGGCATGTCTGCCTTTCATAATAATGATGCTACAGGACATGGACATGTAAACTAGACAATTCAGCCAAATACAAAAAAAAACTAGTAGACAATATATATTTAATTGCCTTTATTGTTTCTGCTTTCCGTGACAATGAAAAATTCAGCGACACCTGGCAGCTTTGATTGTGATGAACCAACCGAGATGGGTTTATCTGCTTATCAAAATAGTGCAGCCAACCATCACGAGCAACCATGGTTAAGCCTTGTAGCATTTAAATTCGGGTTGGACACGCAACAGCAGTTTCAAAAAAAGCACAGCTTCCATTGTTTGACAATAGATGGCATACCTTGTCCTAATCTGGGCCAAAGTGGTTTGGGGCAATTTCACATTTTCCAATGCAATTTTAAAGATGATATTCAACCTGCTGTTATTGTGTTATGACTGCATGAAAAATACTCCCTTAAAAACATGATTCAATATGATTTAATTATTTTTCAAATATATTGTCCAAATTTAAACAACTTTTTCACAATATTGTTTTGTGCCTACATTTCCTATAATATTTTTAAAATCTAAGTTAACATAACTGTGATTCTTCCTCGTGCTTAAGGCATAATTGAATAATTTCTCAACAACTGGAGTTCATGCTTAATGATTTTGCAATTTTAATAAATTAAACTTTTAGGTCTGTACCACAGTTAGTCAAAAAAATTGAAGTTTAAGTTTTATCTCTACTAAGTTGAATCTCAAGCTTAAGCTAAAGCTTGAGATGACACTCTACCACAGTTGCTCACCAAACTGCAGCAAAGTTTGGCCACTTATAAGCTTAAACTCAAGCTTGAGTCTTGCATTTGGCTGTCTTGTCACAGTCTTGAGCTCGTCTTGGCCATTTTTCTGTGCAGTTGTATTATGCATCTGAGACTTGAGACGCAGCTCAGTCTCAAGCTCATGCAATTTGACCAACTGTGGTACGGGGTTTACTTTACATTTGAAATTACATTTGAAATTTGACAGATGAAAACATTAAATTATTTCTCAATCGGTTAACACAAAATGAATATTTATTTTTTATGCTAATTTTCATGTTCACAAAAACCCTAATGACCGACTGCCATGGAGTCTCACGAGAAAGATTAAACATAAAACTCCTAATAAATATAAATAATCGCCGAGCACCAGACCGTAGAATAAACAAAAAAAACTCGCAATTATAACTTTTACTCCAAAAAAACAAAACAAAAACAAAAAAAATTCAGGTATATAAAAAAGTAGGAGAGATGGATAGATAATGGCATAAATCCAATTGGCATTTTGCGAGCATATGCATATACCTTAATATCCCATATTTTATTTATTGATTTTGCACACAAGGGGCCCCGCAGAAGAATTTCATTTGTAGACGAGAGCGTACATAACTAATTTTTATATTGTTTCTTGTAACACGTTTCACGTGAAACATTTTCATATTACATAAAAAAATATAGCAGTTGCATTTTAAGTTAGCTACGAGCCTTGTTTTCAGACCTATAACGAAGTTAGCTCTTAATTCCGTATGAGTGCAATTTCATACATAAGAGAAAATAACTTTTTAAATAAAAAGTGAAAATGATTGAAGATAGGGAAATGAGATAGAAAAAAATGCAAAAAAACTGAGCAATTGTTTAAATTATTAACGCACCGTCGAAGAAGGAGGAGGGCTTAATGGAGGCACATGTATATATTTATTTTAAAATCTAAGCGAAAGCTGAAGAAAAAATTGGGTTATTTCTTTACACTATGAGTTTTTTTGTCTCTCGCCTTAAAATATGAAGCAATTGTATAGACTATTTTTTTTTTTTTTTTTTTTTGTCTTAAATATAAAATGTAAATCTCTCGAGGTTTTAAGACTTATTACGTGTATATTGTATTGAAGGCAACTGAATAGATGTTAAGCCCCTTTATTTTTCATTGTCAACAAAATGATTGTATATGTATGTGGCTTTCACAAAACAAAGAGATATTAATAAAGCAAGGAGCCATTTAGAGGAGGCGACAGCGTTAGAGTTTACTTTTAAGTGCATGTAAAACAAAAGTGGGAGCTAGGGGACATTTTATAAGGGACCAATTGCTTTATATTCACCAGAAAAAAACGATTGATACCTACATATGGAAAATACATTTTCCACCCCACTTTCCCCTTTATTTTCCTTTCAATTGTTTTCAACAGTACAATTTTTTCCTGCTGTTAATAAACGATTTAATTTTAAAATACATTGGAAGCTCGGTTTACGAACGTCTCTGTCTACGAACAAATCGGTCTACGAACACCACGTGTTGTTTCGATTCACGAACGATGCTTCAGTTCACGAACACGTACGGAGCACATGGAGCACTGCATATATAATGTCACGTAAATTTAATACGGTTAATTATGGGTTATTGTAAAAAGTATAAGTTATAATGCAGAGCTGTTTCAATATCAGCACTTGTTTGAATGAATTTTATTTTGTATGAAATAAAACAAATTACTTTTAGGGGGAGCAAATTTTATTGAAGTAGTTTTTGGCAAGATTAGTTTAAGTGGTGGTCAATCAACAAATCCAAGGTTATGGACAAATGGAGTTATCTCTTACAAAATTAAGGATGAATTTTACACTTTTATACAAAACTATGAAAAACCATTCTGAATATTCATTCTACGTGAGTTAAGGTTCAATTTTTGCCTTTATTAGGTCTCTGAAATGGATTTTTTAACCATGGTGCCCAAAGTTTTTGTGTGTGTTCATTTTTAACTAACAACTAACAATTTCCTTTCTGTATTATTTCCACATAGGGCCATAACATGTTTTAAAAAAATATTCTAAGACAAAGAAAGCATTATTTGGATTTTCATTAATAAAAATGGGAAAAAATTATTCGGATCACGAACAGGGTCAAGAAACGGATTAAGTTCGTAAACCGAGGTTACACTGTATAGTTTGGCTTTAAGGTTGTATTTTAGAGAGGAAAGTAATAAAAATTCAAGTACATTTGGGACTGGGGACTGTCCATTTCTCCTTTCACCGACCTAAAACTTAATTAAACAGAAAATGCCATGATTAATGGATGTCCATAATGATTTACCCCTCCCCCCTGTCCACATGGTGTCCACTTGCCATCAGATACCCCCTCCTCCTCCACCCTACCCCCTTTAGTGGACGTCCTTTTTGAATGATCCCTTTACAAAATTTTAATTGATTATATTGTAGCGATTCTCAGAATCCATCATTGCTTATAAATCAAAATTGTCTCATGTTTTCATTAAAAATAGGTTTATCTTAAACCTAATTTACATCTAGTTGTTTCTTCATGTAATTTCCAACACTTTCATCTTGATTATTTATAGCCCTTCATAGAGGATTTAATATGGTTGTCTTTGAAGAAGTGTTGCGAGGGAGGTCAGCAGTTCAAGTGACCCACGCTTAAATTTTGCTGTTTTAATTTTGAAATGCTGTTATTTATGATTTCTGTTTTTTTTATTTTTTTGTTTATTTTTTTATTCGCCCAATTCTTGTTTCTGAAAATTAACAACTAGAAAGTCGTGTCCCGATTCGTGATCCACACCTTGGGATTTCAGTAATTATTCTTTAAGACCCTGAAAAATTACATTTTTCGTGGAGGATTTATCGTTTTTGGGCATTTTTGCGGTCAAGGAATGAGAGTTCAAAACCCAAAAAGGTGAATCTTGTTTTTTTTTTTTTTTTTTTTTTTTTTTTTTTTTAAAAAACTATGTAAAGCAATAACTATAACCGGGGTGGAAAATACAACCATGTATGAACCATGTACGAATATAATGACACATAATGACAATATTGGTTTCATATATAACTTATATATCCGTGTGTGGCCATATGCTCTTATATCCTAAATGGCACCCGGGTGGAAAAGGTATATATATGGACATGTATGAGCCATATTTAACCCTTGATGGGCCATATATAACCATTTATGGGCCATACTTGACCATATATAGCCGTGTATTGGCCATACTTTCCCTTGAATGGCCATATCATATGTAGCCATGATTGGTACATAAATAACCATGTATGGACCATACTTGACCCTTGAAGGGCCATACTTGACTCTCGAAAGGCCATATGTAGCCATATATGGGCCATACTTGTGCCTAAAGAGCCATACTTGTCCTTTGAAGGGCCATACATGAGCCATACTTGACCCTTGAAGGGCCATACATGGGCCATCATACTTGTCCTTTGAAGGGCCATATGTATGTAGTCATATATGTACCATACTTGTCCCTAAAGAACCATACTTGAACCTTGAAGGGCCATACTTGACCCTTGAAGGGCCATACTTGACCCTTGAAGGGCCATACTTGACCCTTGAAGGGCCATACATGGGCCATACTTGACCCTCGAAGGCCCATACTTAACCCTCGAAGGGCCATACTTGAACCTCGAAGGTCCATACTTGACCCTCAAAGGGCCATAGTTGACCCTCGAAGGGCCATAGTCGACCCTCGAAGGGCCATATGTAGTCATATATGGACCATACTTGTCCCTAAAGAACCATACCTATCCCTAAAGTGCCATACTTGACCCTTGAAGGGCCATATATACATGGGTCTTTACTTGACCCTTCAAGAGCCATATATAGCCATGTACGAGCCATATTAGGGCCTTGATGGACCATACTTGACGCTTGAAGGGCCATATCTAGTCATATTTGACCCTTGATGAGACCCATGACTGGCGATATGTGATCTAAGTACAGATACAATAATTCAACTATTATCTTATAATATTGCTGTACTGTTACACAGAATGCATCATAGATGGCGCTGAGGGTTTCAACCAGAAACACGGTATTAAACCATAACTTAAACATTTGAATTTTTTTTCTACCAAAACTTGATGAAAATCGCAATCTATACTCATTTTTTATTAAGTATATTTTGATTTTGTTGCAACACCATGCATGTCAATCTTAAATATCACTAGGGAATGATTTGTAATTATTTGTGAGCAGCAATCAAGCTATGATAACACGCTAACTTTCAATTACAATCAAAATGCCTAGATGCGAATATTAAATATGCGCTCGCGTGCTTTGCTACATCAATTGTGTTGGTGTGAAAATTAAAAGCGTGCTGGGTTTAATTTCTAATGAGAAATATAACGTGTGTATACCACATGTCGATTACTCCACCCTAATTACATACACGTACACACTCACATTTGTTCGCAAAAACGTTTACGATTTTCAATGGTCTCATTGTAAAATTTTGATTTCTTCTCGTTTGCGAAATTGTTACAGAAACGATGAAAATGCAAAAAAATGTGCAAAGTTTTTAATTCAATTCAAATTTATTTAATAAATTTGAATTGGTATTACCCTATACTCAGCTGATTGGCATGCCATGTGATAATGGGCAGAACATCGGTTTACGAACGTCTGTCTATGAACAATTCTGTTTACGAACACCGTTTGTTGTCTCGCTTCACGAACGATGCTTCAGTTCACGGACACATTTTTCCTGGGCCACCGATCAACGGTCCGAGTTTCTGCAATTGTTTTACTAGTTCCAGCAGAATATTTTTGTTACGGATAAGTTTTACTAAATACAAGAAACATAAAAAATGTGTTAGAATTTCCGAGGATTTAAATTAAAATC
>JAQGBW010003137.1:0-17216 GCA_034698625.1 Julus scanicus
ATTCTTTCCCCCCCCCCCCCCCCCCCCCCCCCCTCAAAAAAAAAAAAAAAATACAATAACATTTCATAGAACAAAAGCATTTTTATGATTTAAATATAATTTGTTTGATTATATAATAAATTACTGAATTATATTAGATGCACTACGCCAATCGCCACAAACTATAAAACATTAGCAGGTTCTACTTGTTAACTTAACCATGGTAAATTACAAGTATTAAATTATAAATAAATTTGTTGACATACCTGCTACATCCATAGCTTGTGAGACACGATGACAGCAGCTTAGAGGTCCAAAGATATCCAAGATCAGAAGGCTAAAACACGTGATTTATGCAAATCAGATAGAGGAAATTGAAGAAGGATCACCATTGCGCTCCGTATTTAGAGAAACTATCCCTGCATTTGCCTGGAAACAACTGTGAATAGCCAGTTTGGTTGTGATAATAGTCTAGTGTGACAGCTGTAGTGCAAGAATACATCCTTATTTATGATAAATTATCCGTTGAAACAAGTTTTATTCAAATAAAACTTATTTTAATCAACAAAAGCAAAGGATGTATCGGAAACAATATTGCTTTAAATGGACAAAACCGAAAATTATCCACATAAATAGTAGCCAGTTAATTTTTGGACACAACTTCAATACTTTACAAATAAGGTTTACACCTTCCTTCATTGCTCTACTTAATAATCGGTCACTTTTCACAAATTACCATAAACTTTACTTGTATAGTCAGTTGATAACTAGCCAGAAAATTATTAAACAACCTGCTTCTAGAGATTTAATGGTTTGGATAGCCTAGTATGCTGGTGATTCTCATATGGCAAGACTCCACGAACTGTGTCTATAGCAGGTGCAGCATAAATATCAGTGCACATTTCATGCAACGGGATTTCTTTATCAGTCTTTGCAAGCTGAGTGGCTTTTTCAACATCCTCTCTAACCACCTGATCTATTTGCTATAAATTTAAAATAAATACAAACACAGTGGATTAAAAACACCATAAAAAACTCAAAGTAAATGAGAAACAAAAGCGTGGCTATTTCTGAAATATTATTTAACATTGGAACAAATTTTAAAACTGCATTGGCGAGAATTTTAACCAAATTTCACTCATATTTTGCAATCTAGCAAATAATTAAAACAGAGAAATTAATTTTATTTTTTAATTATGCTAATAATCTGTAATCAAACCCTAGTATAAATATTTCAGAAAGATCCACACCTTAATTACTCCAGAAGTAACACTGAAAACATAATCTTCAGTAAATAAAAATAAAAGAAAGACTTGATTTACTTTTAATTCATCAGCCGTTGTTAACTCTGCATTTAAAATTTTATCTCTAAAGGATGTAATTGGATCTCTGGTTTGTCTGACTTCTTGAATTTCTTCTCTTGTACGATAACTGCAATTAAAATCATTGAGTTATATTTTGAAAAATTCATGGAATTGGTTTATTTAAATGCAGCAGGATATTCGATATAATCTGCTAAATCAAATTAAAATATGAAAACTGACCTTGTTCCAGGGTCACTCATGCTGTGTCCGTGGTAACGATAAGTGGCAGTTTCCATCATCACAGGCCCTTTACCAGCTCTACACAGTTCAGTTGCAAATTTCATTGCCTCCCTCACAGCTAATACATCCATTCCATCCACCTGCAATTCAAAACATGGCCAATTTTGAAAATGGCTTCATCTATTGCCAGGGAATATATTTTACAAACCTATTCATTGATTAATCAATCAGTGGAATGTACATACTGCATTTAAAATTTAAGAATTTAAGCTATACGTGACAAGTACAGTCACCTTTCAATCAAATTATTTAGTTTAGGGAATTTTTGTTAAAGATATTTGTTAACAATAATTTCTTTAAGAAAGGAATGATGCCAATTAATTTTGGAGATCAGCACAGATTGAAAGTGATGGAGAAAAAAACAACAAACCCAAATTCCTGGGATGACATCACCCCTTGTGTAGTAATTTGTATTTGCAGATGCTCGTTCCACACTAGTTCCCATTCCATATCCATTATTTTCACAAATAAATATACAAGGAAGGCTCCATAGTTTTGCCATATTGAAGGTTTCATATATTTGTCCTTGGTTTGCTGCACCATCACCGAACAACGCTAAAGTCACTCCATTCGTTCCTTTATACTTTTGTGCAAATGCAATGCCAGCACCTAAGGGTACCTGAACAGCAAAAACCATCCAGTAATTAAAACAAACTGGTTATAAATTGCACTATTTAACAAGAATTTTCATTACCTGAGCTCCAACAATTCCATTTCCTCCATAAAAATTGTCATTGTACATATGCATGGAGCCACCTTTTCCGCGGGCACAACCACTTTGTCGACCTACACAAAGCAATACAAATGTTAAATGCCTTCAACGTAATTGGCTTTTAGCAGAATTTAAAGATGGCATTTACTAAATCTAAGTTGTGTCAGGATGTCGCCGAGCCTACATTTATAATTGGAAAAAAGTTGAAATGCTAGCAAAAAGCAAAAATATCAACTGTTTTTATTAACTTGAAAATATTCAAACAGTTTTAAGGTCAGATATTGTTAAGGCAATGGTTCCTAGACATAAATGTATGTAGTTCTCTATACTATAGTTCCCACCAACACAATATTTACTTAAGTAGATGCCAAATAACCATGAATAAAAAATACCTGTGAGTTCAGCTAAAACGGCCGCAATACTCACTCCTCGTATGTATGCCCAGCCATGGGCTCGGTACGCTGTTATTACAGCATCAGTTTTCGTAATGGCTGCCTCCATCCCAACAGCGCAAGCCTCTTGGCCAGAATATAAATGACAAAAACCACGGACGAGCTTCTCCTTGTACATGTTATTAGCTGCCATTTCCATGCGTCGGATAGATTGCATTTGTGTATAATATAGAATAGCATCTTCCCTCGTACAAGCGACCTCCGTGGTAGGTCCCTCATCCAGTCGATGTAATTTATATGGCTGGAATTATATTTAAGACATCTATAAATTTATTAAAATGCCTTATGTTAAGCTATTACCTCGCCAATTGTCATAAACACAATTCGATTTCCACATTAACTTAGAAATTAAAAAATATGCTTTATTATGGAAAAAATGTTGTCACAAATTAGAAATAGATTATATATTTTTGCTCCATTTAACTTTTGACAATTGACATTTAAATGACAAATTCTTATCATTTGAGCTACTTGCCTTAGTCTGAAATGTTGCTTGTGAGGCCAAACCACGATTTACAACACTTCCAACTGTACTCTGTTGAAAATGGATCAAAATCATAGCAATCAAACATATAATATTTATACTTATTTACCAATGGATAACAAATTAGGGATTGGAATAGGCGTGCTTTTGTGCACCTATTTGGTAACCCCAACATAGCCTTAGCATAATGAGCATCGATCATATCTGCTATTACATTTGATTTGTAGCAATTTTATGATGATCAGCATTAAAAAAAAATACCTAACGTCACAAAAACCATATCATCAGGAAAGTAATTTGAAAGGATCCTGCATCGGCTGCATGTGTATGAACCTTTATCATTGCATTTTCATCCCCAGTTCCCTTTTACCATATTTGTCATGCGTGACAGTGTACAAAATACATTGCTGGGCATGAAGTTTGTGGCAAAAATATGAGATCATGTTGAAAATGCCATGCTGGAAGCTTTATATAAATCACCAAAAGGCCGGTGCTGAACCAGCATAAAAATAATTGCGGTATAACGTGGGAAAGCATATTCTACTTGGTTGAAAAATACTGAAATTTTTTAGTAAATTCACAGTATTTGCCCCTGGTACAAATTGGGCTCAAATGAATACACATTCATACCTTCGTATCTATAGTCAGTTTATAGACTGTATACAAGCATGCTGCCATACAGGACATATCATAAAAATCAATACTTACTCCGAACCAAGATCCAAACTGACAGCATACAACAATGAGAAAAATTCCATCTCAATAAAACAATCTAAATCGAGTTACCTACATTCTAAACATACATGTAAAATGTGTTGGATATTTTTTTTTCAAGGAATATACTAGCTACATGGAATTAAAATGTACAACTTGCACTGAATTTAAGGTTGATACACCTGTCTTTCCCTTTTCAATATCGATACCTACTCACGATTTCTGTACTTACACCTCGCTCCTGAATCTTCTTTGTGAAGCGCATTAATCTACTGGGTAACATTTTGCTACAAATTTCGGAAATTACCCTAGAAATTCCTATGATAAATTCGTTCGTCAGGATCGAAAGAGCCAAGGACTTGCAAGGTCAGAGACGATCCAAGCAAAGCACAGCGCCACCTCGTAACACAATAGAAAATTACTTGCTCGACTATGGGACGCCGTCATGGCTTTTACATATGATAGGTACACGTGTTTCAGTACACAATAATAACAAACAAACAAACAAAAAGTCATTCGAAAGATACGTTCTTAAGATTCACATTTATTGATGTACTGTCTTACAAAGATTTAAGTTATTGATTTCACTTACAAATTCGTAATGTTTTCTAAAGCCGCCATTTTTTAAGTGTATGTAAATACCAAAATTGTACAGCTATTAAAGACATTTAATAGGGGAACAATTTTGATATTTACATATATTTACAAAATGGCGGTTGAAATAAACCCGGAGGGCAAACTTTTTTGCATATATGTGTAAATACTTGTATATACGTACATGTACGTCTTGGTGGAGAGTCGGCTTTAGTAAAACACTTTGGGAAAGCTAGCAAAAACAAAGGTTGTACAGTTTTAAGCGAAATTGGTTTTTTTTTCACAATAAAGCGATGATATCTAAACAGCTAGCATGCATTTAGACGTACGCAAGCTCATATTGATAACTTTGTTGGCATAAGCTGTAGTTTTCTAATTGCAGGCATTAGCAAACTTGCTGTGACAATTAAGCTAGAACATCATTATTTATTAATGCTCCAAGTTTGAATTTCCATGTTTTCACATATGAATATATTGTACATGCCATTTATGAAACTAAATTCTCATGCCAACAACATTGATGTTTTGAATATAAGCACGCATTTAATGACATGCACGATCATAGCACAATAATTCTTAAGAATTTTTTGAAAGCATTACTGTCTTATACAAAGCTGAAAAGCAATTAAACTTAATTTAATTTTCCTCATAGTGGAAGTCAGCTTTCTTAACCAAATGGGTTAAAAACACATATTTCTTTGAAAAAAAATATGCATTAACACATTTTTTTGTAGGTAAGTTCAGCTATGTATTGCAATTTGCACGTATTCTTAACTGCACTCTTGTAGTAGAGGACATCAGAAGTTTTAATGTTGCTATAAATTACAACTAAAAACACGTACTGTTACAGTTCTTACAGAAAAGGATAACATTAAACGTGTCGACATTTCATGTTTTTAATCGGTCATAAATCCTTAGCGATCAGGAATCCCCCCTGAAGTATATACACGTATACCTTCTAAGTAACTCAAGGATAACACCACGATTTCCTCGGTATTCTTGATAAGGTTTTCTTCGATAAAACCTAAAAAATGTTGGCCTAACCTAAACTAAAAGTAGACACCTTTGACAGGTAATGCCAAATATGGATTGCCAAAATTAACCAGTCGTCTGTTGAGTAGTAGCAGGGGCCACACGACCCCCTGACGCTAGCAGAATTGGCATAGGAACAAATTGAGCAGCAACAGCCATGACAGGTATTGCATATCCTGCAGCATAACCATGAACAGGACCATTCTGCGTGAACTAAAAACATGGAAAAAATTGTCACTGAATATATATCATTAAACTAGTTTTGTTGATTGTTAACAAAGCTTATATATTTATATATCTAATATTTTACACTAACTACAGCACTTGTGGCAATAGCTGTCATAAATATAATCGACTTTCAATTAAATTAACATCAAACTAATCAACCGGGGTTATTCAGTACATTTTCATACCTGAACTTTACATTTATATTTAACCAGACCAGAAAGAAAATATCAATTTCTTGGATTATATAATGTCCTGCTGTACAATACAAATTCCTGACATTTTGTTGAAAAATTACCTCAAGCGGAAAGTTAGTTCTTTAAATGTTTTTTCTGTGTGTTAGAAACTCTTGATTTCAATAATTTCTTCATAGTCTAAATAAATTCATTCTTTATAAATATTCTATTTCGTGATAAGAGATACAGGAGTTCCCAAGTTTTAACTTATGTCTTACCGAATAAGCAAAGTTATTTCCTAGACGGTGCACAGCAACATGGGATGTTTCCAATTGTGGAATCCTAAATGTTCGTATATTGTTTTGTTGAACCTGTTGATTTGTTGTTGTTGTGGTTGTTTGAGCAGCAGACAATGCAAACAACAATAGCAACAGAATTATGCAGGAAACCTTTAACAAATAAGAATTGACGTTTTTATGTCAACATATGCAAGCATGTACTGCATATAAACGATTAAAGGAATAAAATTAGCTGCAATACATCATAAATAAAATATTTTCTTTCTTACCACGGATGCCATCGTGAGACGTTTGTAGGCTAATAGCCTATATGCCAAAACTTGATGTACCTAGTAGCTTGGAAGAGTACAGAGTAAGGGTAACTTGTTGTTGCATGTAGGCTTATGCTGCATTTATATAAGCTTACCCTCCCAAACAAGCAATCACGTGTCATAGTATTTTTTTTTCTTCTTTTTTTTTTTTTTATTTTTTATTTTTTTTTTTGTGTGTAAAAACAACTACCATCAATCCATTTTTGAAAGCCATCCCTCTGAAATTAACCTAGTATTGATACCAAGAAAAAACGAACTCCGGAAGTTCAATGCTCTGGGCTTACACGTGTAGTTATTTCATCAATAGCATATAGCCTTGCAATTATCGAATGCTAAGCTAATGCTATGAATATTTCATTCCGGTAGTTAAATCAATCGCGATAAAACAGGTTTTTCTAGTAGAAATTCGTAAATTAATGCAATTTTTCAACTGGGAGTAAATTAAATTAACTGCGTGCCCTTGTTTACTAATTTTTTATGACAAACAATTGTCACTTGATGTAATAAACTTTGAAGAAAGGAAAGTAGTGTTATCTGGTGGAGAAAATACATTTATTACACACAATATTGTTTGCTAAGTTATAATGAAATTGAATTTCTCATTTCAATTAAAATCTTTTAATTTGTAGATTTTTTATGCACTAGTAAACTTTCATTTTATTTATTCTATAAATCAGCTAAAAATCATTAATAAATATTGTATATTTTACCAAAATATTTAGCATATTAAACAGCTAGGTGTATATGTACCATATTATTAGCGAATTTTTCCATATAATGTCCACTTTATGCAGACTGTGATAAATAGTTATCCTCCCTTTATGCAATTCATTACAAAGCACAATTATGTCTGCATGCTATTTTTTTTAAACTTGAGTAGATCAATTGTTTATGACTGTAATGCTAGAAGGCAACAGGGGTTACCTTTAGCAAATTTTGTACATACTAGAAAAAAATGAAAGATTTTGGCAGGGCGATTTTGCTCAACCCAATTTACTTTACTTGCTCTACTTTTCCCTGTTCTGATCTCAATCTCGGTGTACTGTTCCTTTCTTTCGTTTTTCGTGCAAACATATATGTTAACTAAATGCCCTCAAATGATATAACCTAACCTTATCAAGGAATATTAAACGCCTTTGAAATAAGGAATTTGCACCCTTTGACACTAGCACCCACACTTGGTTTAAAATTTGCATTTGTATTAATCGCAAAATAGGTGAAAAACACCTGGTAAAGCTTAAGAAAAGGTGAACTAGATTTAAAAGTTCCCTTTTTAAACGTTGGATCTGCTAAGTATTATATATTCCCATTACTGTATTATTTTGAACACCCAGATTTGGTTGCACACAGACATACTGAATAGTAATAATCATGATTTATTCAAATTTGTACTAAAGCCAGGCAGCAGAAGACTTATACGTATAACGAAACAAATACAATAAGTTAATGGTAAAACATTTACGTTCACTTTGTATTAAATTTACAAAAGTAGCATCTAGTTAGGCGAATGATATAATATACTGTATGTTATCCCCATTAAAATATAGGCTGAAGTACAATAAATTATAATACCTATATTCGAGACATGAATATGTATTTAAAGTACAAGTTAGGGTGGTTCTTAGAAAACGCAGAATACGAGTTTAATTTGCATTGAATAGATAGAATTGAAATGTTAAAAAAGTAGTGCAAACAATACGTAAAATTTGTATAACTCGATTTATTTCCATTTATGGTATGTATTCAATTTTTACACAGAATAATGCATATATTTCCAAACATTGTCTTCAAAGTTCATTTTTGAATGATTTTAAAAACTACATATTCATCAATTCATATGCACACTCCATAGTATATGCAATGTTAAAATTAGAACCATGCTTTTAAATGTGCCCATATAATTACAGAATATGACTGTATTATTTAAATATTACCAGAAAAAACACAAAAAATTCAATGTGAAAAGAACCACAAGAAATAGTTTTCTTTGATCCTTCTTAAATAAAATTATGCCCTGTCCTAGTAATTAGCAATTAAAGTGAAACTAAAACGTCTATATCTTTTATCGATAGACATTTTATTTTCAAATATAAATGGAGGTGTTTTCGGCGTCCAATCAAATAGATTTATGACAGTTAAGCAATCTTTTATCGAGGATTTATTTCCGAGTTTATTACCCTATGTAAATGTTTGATAGGAATCAAATTTTAATACTAGCGTGTGGACAAAGCTTGATTATTTTAAAGCATCGAAACGCATTTTATGAAAGCATTATACTTTCCTGCTGTAAAAAGTCTGCTAAAATCTATTGCATGCCCCAAAAACAAATTTTATAACTTAATTTTAATGCAACAATTAAACAAGAAAAACAGGAAATATAAGGGATAGATTAAATTTCAAAACACGAATGTATCCAATCAAGGTATCAGTTACTACTTGGAATATTATGCAAAACTGCGTCAAATATAAATTTTTAACACAATTTCACCGTGAGACTATATTATTAAAGTGACAATGTCCGCCAATATGTATGCAAAGTTGGCCAGATGCATTTGCAAAATGCAAACAAATATAATCACCACGTGATCTCGTAATTTACAAAAAAATCACCATTTTATTACTATAATGAAATCATGTCTTGTTAATTTCTGGTTAGTTACTGAGTAGGTTTCAATTTAAGATGCAAACATGCCTTAATGCAGTGAATTAGTCTGACTCATTTTGATCAAAGATACATCCCTACGTTTTTTGAAGAATGATCAATGTTAATCTTCTCTTGAATCCTCTCTTCTCACTGAAGATCAAGAGAATTTATCCTTTTTCTGTAAGTATAAAAATGACTTTGAAAAAGTAGAAAATCCACAACTTTTTCAAGTCATAGTTTTCCCAACACCACCATAAAAACCGGCTTTTAAAAATCCAAAATTTAAAAAATCTAGTTTTACTTCACTTTTTTTCAATACAATAAAAAAGTATTAAATCCTACGTAATATTCCGGGTTTGTTAAAAAAAAGTCTTAAAACTGATAACGCCAACGTTGCAAAAAAAGTAAATTTTATTTATAAAAATAATCTATTAATCTAAATAAAAAAATAGAAAATGTGCGTGAAATACTCATATATCACTAGAAATACATTCAAATTAAATAATACGCCGATGAAGAAAGTACAACGACTACAAAATACAATAGTACAAATTAAAATAACGAATGTGCGATGCATTAATGTAGTGTTCAAAGAATCGAGAATTCAAGTGTTTAGATTAGTTCAGGTATTTCAGTTTTTATACTTAAAAATAAAGTCAAAGATAAATGTAATAATAATGTTTCAGTTGAATAATTATTAATATTTTAACGCAAAATACACATACAGTATGTGTTCACATAACTGACAATACCTATCTGTATCGTGACGTGTTACAGCACGTCTTAAGGCTGAGGATCTTTTATCTTCAGTTGGAAATACAGTGCATCTCATGGTTCAATAGTGCAATCAATCAATTTCATATCGCTGATAAAACACCTTTTAAAGAGGTAGATCCATTGTGATCACAGGTTACAAGTGATTTTATCAATGAAAAAATTGATTAGAATCCATTAACATACAATATGTTGAAAATTTAGTCTTGAAATGTCTTTTTTCTAAGACAATCGTGAAATAATATATAACAACATAAGGCACATTCAAAATACAACTGCAATATCAATTTAAGAACAAAATGTTGCAGTACACATTCTAAAATATTGCACACCTAAAACAAAATAAATCACCATTGAAAAATTTGTTAAGTATCCAAAAATAATAACAAATTTGCAATACAATTTTAACATGCAAAGGTATTGCAATTTGTGGAAATTAAAGATCAAATGATCAGCTGATTGCGTTAAATGTAATTCTTTGTGAACAGAAATGTTGTGGTATTTTACAACCAATTTTATGAGAATGATGGTGAAGACTGTCTTAAAAATTACATGTCTACAAATGGCTAAATCTTCATATATATATTCATTTGGCTAGATGCCCCATGTACATTACCAACCAAAAGCTCTATTAATCGCAAGTATTTGACTATATAAAAACTTCATTCCATCATCACTTCAGATCAATCTCAGCTTCAAATATGGCTGTAACACGTTTCTCTGATACGGCTCGAGGTGGGAATTAATGCATTATCACGGGTATTATTAAGAAAAAAATGATATTTGGTTAATGGTGATTCATAGATTTGCCTATCAGGTGAGGTCCAGAATACACCGCTACTTGAGGAACTACATGGCTTGCCTGAGCTAGATACTGCGATGGATTTGGATGGCTCTGTACCACACCATATCCTCCGTAAGAATGTGCTGGCGGAGTGTTAACTTGTGAAAAGTAAACCCTAGATGGCTCTGAATGCACCTGTGGGGGTTGACTGTAAAAATGGGCGATATAAGACTGCATTGTCTGCGAAGGTTTGTTTGCTTGCGTGACAGTGTGCGATGCAGAAACAGCAGTTCCAGCCTGCGCTGGCTTGATGGCTGGCAAAGGAGGAGGCTGGCGCACTACAGGGGTAGGAACGTTATATATGGGCCTCTGGTAGACATAACTCGTTACTGGATTGCCAGCTTTGACTGCATGGCCACTCTGGGCAACTTGAGCTGGCGGAACGGCTACATAAGCCACAGGTGCCACTGCATAACCAAGATGGGCTAATCCGTAAACAGCTTGTTGTGCAGCTGGTTGTTGTTGTTGCTGTTTTGGTTTGGCTGAGTCAGATGATTTGCTTTCAGATTTAGATTCCTTCTCCTCTTCTGAGCCTCCTCCTCCTTCACCACCTTTTTCTTCCTCTTCTTCCTCCTCTTCCTCTTCTTCATCTTCCTCCTCCTCTTCTTTTTTGCCCTCCTCCTCACCCTTGCTCTCTTCCTCACCTTTGCCCTTTGACTTTTCTTCCTCTTTCTCCTCTTCACCTCCTCCCCCACCTTCTCCGCCTTCTCCTTGATTTTTTTTGCCCTTGTTGCTTTGACTGTAAGCCTCTGCAAGACGTGAGTTGGCTTCGTCGTAGGCCTTCTTCAAGTGGTCAGGCATGGTCGGTACACCACTAGGTAAGTGGTCACCAATGGCACGAAATCCATTTTTGTCTGCGATGTAGGACACTTCAACTCTTTTGCCATGAGCATCAATGTAGGTGTATTTTCCAGCTATAGATCCGTCTATCCCTTTGACTTCTGCTTTGGCTTGACCATCTGAGTTGGAGTATCCATAACTGTACTGGCCAAGCTCATCCTGGGCATGGTACTGGGAACTTGGGGCCCCTTGAGGTACGAATGCGATGCCATGTGCTGCAACTTGTGGGGCACCCGCACCTGACACCCCACAAGAAGTAACAATGAAATACGATAATATGATCTAAAAAAAGAATAAAAAGTTAGAAAAATATGCAATAACTACTTAAATTATTTAAAAGTTTGACTGATTGAAATTTCCTCTGTTATTAAGGTGCAATTGATAGTTACGAAATATTAAAACAGAAATAGGTTTCGTTTTTATTTCCATTAATGTTTCTAATAACTCATTTCGGTTCAATGATTTTTTTGAATCTAGGACAAGTTTTTCATATGCAATTGAAAGAAATGAATTTTAATTTCAGAGTTCTGCTAAATAATTAATTTCAACTCAATTTTACTTTCGGATTTTTAATTGTATTTGAATTTTATCAGGTAACAAATTAAAAAAAAAGTATTAATAAATATTTTCTGTTTATAATCTACCAGTAATTAGTTTCCAGTTCAATTATAAAAAAATGTGCAAGATAATCTTAATCGGGTTTTGACAACTGTAGTTGAAAGTATTTTACATAACGTGATTTTCAAAGCATTAAGCACTACTGTCAAACATTGTATATTAAAAATCCAAGAAATTAAACAATATTTTTTTTTCAAAATTATGAATGCAAATAATAATATATAATGTTATATATTTACTGAAGCGTCAAAGTCTAATTTGAATAAAGTGCTTTTTGCGCAGCATCATTCATGAGATGTTTTTAAAATTATAAATTCGTTTTGTTTCAACCAAAAACCCAGTTCAGTTAAGCATAAACTAGTACTAGAACGTAGCTCGACAACATAAATAATGAATAAATATGCCACCCCTAAAAGGTTTGAAAGTTACAAATGAAATAAGAACGCTAAAAATATTCAAATGAATTGAAATGATCCATTAGTTAGTAATCTGGGATAATTAAATTCAGATCAACGTTATATAATTGGTGGAATTAATTCCAAAAGAATCCAATGACATATTTGTCACTTATCTCATCAAAAACCGACTCCATATTGGGGTAAAGAGGTAATCGTTAAATGCAACTGGCTTTTCTAAGTGTGCTTCTTAACGGTTAGGGGAAACGTACTTACCAAAACTTTCATGACTTGTTTCTGATTGCTTCTCTTCTGCTATTATGATGCTGAAGCAGCAACGTCTTGGTTTATATACGGCAGGTAGGTCTTCCGTAAGACGACATTGACCTGCAGGCTGCTAGCAAACGTGTCACGTGGATCTGTATATATTTATTAAGAAAGAAGAGGGGCTTTATGTAGGCTGGCTGCTTCTGCTGAAAACATATCGGAGATATAAGCGAAAACGTTTTTTACGCTTGCTGCAAATCTGGGTCATGATCAGAACTTTCTGTTGCTTTCTTCTTTTGAAAAAAAAATGCAGCGAAACAGAACAATTGCAATTAAGGATAGCATCTGAGAAATAACGAGTGAACAAAAAAACTGGTACACCACATACAGAGAGCTTAAAGTAAAAGTGAGGGGAAATGTGTCTGTGATAAAACTTTTAATTATGAATATTTCAGCCTGTTATTATATAAAAATAAGGCCGGGTGTTATAAATGCACCTCCCTTTCACTGTAATTTCGAGTAACTAACATAACACACCTATGATGGAATGAGAAAGTTTATTAGCCTAGAATTCAGCGTCAAAAATAACACTAGTTTAATTCATATGCTAATAAGCACGAAATGCCAAGCAACAAGATATACACTAGCTAGCCCTACACAATATCGACCTTTTTCATCACAGGAAAAACCGAAAAACGTGCATGACTATTTCTGAGATCATCGTTGATTAACAGGAAATTTTATGTACAACGTTTATTATTAGTCAGAATCAGTGGATCTTTAAATGTTTATATTCCACCTCATAATGGCTAGCACGAGTACTTCAAATATGCGGAAATATGCTGGTGTTACAAACAAACATGACAGTGTAAAATATAATAATTGGAAATTGTTGGCCTCGTTTTACAGAGCTGTTGGCTATGTAATGTACTTAAAATAACTTAAACTAAAATATACCAAAGTTATATACGAGTACACAATATTAGTACCTTCAAATATATGTGGTTTGTAACCTTGCTGTCAATGGGATGACATATTAAAGCAATACTTTGCCAATGTCAAAGTATTCCGGAACCTTTTTTTTTTGTATTTTGTACAACTTAACAGAACTCCATAAATAAAGTTATACAGAATGCAATTTTTTTCGAGGGTCCCGAGGAACAACATTAATGCAAAAAAAAGCCCATATGGTATTCCTATGTCAATATTTATGATAGCATCCATGTTAGCACTAAAATAATTAAGTCGAACAAATGTCAAGGAATACTGACAAAATTGGGGACATGAACATGTATCTGGATTAATACTAAAAAAAAAACCATAAGAATGTGTTCATCATGTGATTATTTCCGAAATAATTGTATGTTTTACATTAAGCCTACATAAAGGAAATGACATGCTTTCCCCCCCTATTACTACCACAATTACGATTATGTGGTATTGATATCTCACACGGAAATGAACTAAAAAAAACAACGTTACTTTAGAAACGAATTTGCATTAAAAACATTGAATATCCTGTAAAAAACCCCCTAACTTTTCCTTTATCAAATCAGAATACTATAATCTGAAGGAAATCTGTAAAACAATTGTCAGAATATGTTAATAAGCCTTGCTATCCACTACCAAATGAAACTTGTCAGGAAATGCAAACGCATCGTAAAGTTTTGAGTAGCATCTATTTGCTATAATAGATTCCATTAATTTTACATACATTTGTTTCTTGTATTTTCTTACTTCGTTTTAAGTGGGTGGAAAAGTAATAAAACAACTAATTTGCAAATTTTACTATATTGTCATTTAACTGAAAGATTGCCAATTTTAACTTGAGGTTATCATTCCGGAATATGTGTAGAGCCCAATTGTATTTCGTAACATGAAAATGCATAAATATACCGATGATGATATTGCAAAATGATGAAAAATATTTTATAAATACCGCAATTTATCCTCATTACATATTAAGGCCAGATAAAGGAAGCTAAATCAGAAGTAATTTTTTTAACAAACATTACATTAATAAACACTCTTAAAGTACATTTGTTTTACATTTATTTAATGAGTATTATTTCAATTTTTTTTGTTTATGAGGCTACGTACCTAAACCGTTGTATGTGTTACACCCTGCTTGTATTTGCAAAACACTATTTTTACCATACTTTCCAAATCCACCCCTCGTTATATATTTTGATAAATAAACCATTTTAAATACAAGTGTAATAAAACTGATACTCGAATCTTCCTGCAATGAATTTTAATTCGATTTAATTAACAACACATCGTCATTTACTTGATACATCCTTTAGATGTTTCCATTTATAGGTACAAACTAAAACAAATAAAAACTAAGGGAAAATTAAGCTTTACGAATTAAAAAAAAAGTAATTCCCCCTCATTTAATATTAAAATTTATAAAACTGCAATGTGTTAGGCCAAATAGTTTTGCATGCTTGAAACTATATGTATAATTGAAATAAGAGCATCATAGATGCTGATAGACCACGAGCCCTGTATTTTATTTTCGAAACTATTGCGGATAAAAATTTGCATTTTTATGTATCTATTGTTTGAAAACCAAAAAGCTATAAAATACAGAAATTTTACTTTCAAACATACCATATAAGAGCACGAGCGTACGGACCGATAGATAAAGTTAGTGATTTTCTTGAGGGTATTTCCATATCTTGAAACACCTCAAATCGTTAGGAAAGACGTGACACAACACTAAACTTTCTAGTTGTTGTTTTTCTTTTGTGCTTAATTATGTTTTTCGTAGTTGGATTAATTATAAGCGGGCCTAGTTCTGTACAAACACAAGTGATAATGAAAAATACCCATTGTACTAATTATCTAAAGAATACGAGCGTAAAAAAATGAGTCTGTTTTAAGTATCCTTGCATTGTTTCAAATATTCAAGGAGACCTCCCTTATCTCCTTTATTAAGGTTTTAGGGGTCAGCTCACCAAACAATGAAACATAACGACGCATTGATTCATGAACAAGATTAAACTGAAATTTTAACAAGAAGCATATATTTTACTCAAGAATTTACTTAAAGACAAATGAATACGCAGAACAAAAACTGCCACAATTGGAATTTTGTTGTTTAAAGGAAAGCATTTTTAACATATAACGTATTATGAAATACAAGTAATAATGTATATACGTAAGCAACTTGGTCTCATTGTAAAACTATACACTATGCAATTGAATTGGCTCACATGGATAATAAACAGGAAAAATTATGAATATGTGCACATTAATTAAGAGGCCAATGATGTATTGTTCATGAAACAAAAAAATAGATATCATCTTTATTTTTTGAAAGTTATGGCTTACACACCAATTATGTTTCTTAACCTATATATACGCCCCAGTATATATACTTCTAAAATTTGAAAGTTGGAGCATTGGTTTCTTAAAGATTATAGTTTCTCGTTTATATGTTAATCAAGTATGGAATGTTATTATCTGCGCAATATTATGCATAAAAAAGTAAGGTTTAATTTTTTTAGCAAAAAACAAGGGAAGCAGGAACAATGTATTTTGATAATTTTAAGAAGTGGATAATGTTAATCAAGTGTTGTTTAATTTTACTATATTTTGGTTTATTTTGTTTTCATTTGTAGGATTTAAACCTTGGTTCGCCTAACATACAAGCAATCGCGTTTTCCAAATATCTGCTATTTTGGGATGTGATGTGAATAATATGTTCACGAAGAATTGCATCAAAACAAGTTTGCATCCGAGTCGTGTTGTCAAGGTGACTTTGAATTTGTTAATCATGTTACTAAAAATTTGCAAACTACTTGCTAGTTTAATTTCCCATGCATTTCTTGCCTACTCGTATATTCGATAACATGTTTTAAATGTCTGGAAATGTAAGTTGTAAAAAACATGATTTGCATCATAAATCATGTTTATAAAATTGCGTACTTGAAAAACTCGTGCTTTAATAGACGATTTACTTTTAATGTCTATCACCTTAGTTGAAAACTGATTTTAAACCATGATTTTTGAAATTCGGTCGAGCATAAATCACATTCTAAAAATAATAATCGTTAATAAAACAAATAACTATAAAAAACTAAAAAAATACTAATACGAGTAATAATTGTACTTAAAAATAAATATAACATGAACATTTAAGAATGACAAAATTAAGCAACTAATTAATTTATTTATTTAAATTGCACATTATTTAAATCGCAATTCCACACGCTCAATGAGCACTTAAAAATAACAACAACAA
>JAQGBW010003138.1:0-17213 GCA_034698625.1 Julus scanicus
AGGAGGACGTGGAGAAGGAGTTGAGGAGGATGTGGAGAAGGGGTTGAGGGGGATGTGGAGAAGGGGTTGAGGGGGATGTGGAGAAGGAGTTGAGGAGGATGTGGAGAAGGGGTTGAGGGGGATGTGGAGAAGGAGTTGAGGAGGATGTGAAGAAGGGGTCGAGGCGGATGTGGAGATGTGGTCGAGGAGGATGTGGAGAAGGGGTTGAGGACACCCACATACATTTTCAAAGTCGCTTTTATAGAAGAATGACTGTGACTTACGGAAGAATGACTCCAGCTAAATGATGGCATTAAATGTCTGCTTATAGGGTGGGAAGGGTTAAAACGAAAATTCGGACAAGTAGGTCCAGCAGAACTTGGCGACCAACAAGGACGAAATGTTGATTAGTATATAGGCAGCTCTAAACGCACCATAATGGGTTTTCTTACTCATTCAGATAACTCTGACCATATGTTGTACAGGTTTCAGATGCAATATCCACTTACATGAAGTGAGGAACAACATAAGGGGAAATCCCTGTACAATCAGTGCTAATCGGCCCTAACTGAGGCACATTCACTACAATTTTAACGTATTCAGTTTTTGTTTACCACATCAAGTTGAATTAAATAAATTCGATCTTCGGGTATCAATTTCGAGAATGTGTTCACATGTTCATCGCCAACTTTTGACACTTTTGACATCCATTTTGCCAATAAATTGGCTGTTATCAGATTCATTTTCATGGTATATAATATATCTGTAAACATATAGTTTGTCGCTTCTTGCGCAACTTTATCCTTTGGCATCATTATAGTAACATTAAAACGTTATCATCAACGCACTAGATCAAATTTTTATTTGACTAGCCATCAAAGCTACATCACCATTTGAAACCCAAACAATCCGTGACACGCTAAACATTAATCTTTACTGAAACTCAATTCAATACTAGTTTTATTACTTTAGTCAGCATGGAAGATGTCAAATGGGTGAAAATAGCCCATTAGTCGCCGTTAGATCGCCGCAGGTGTGTGTGAACCGCCTAATTGAAAACAGCCACCCTCAGGTCCAAAAATCGACGGGAAAAAGCCTAATATCTGAACCAGGCCAATGTATATGCAATATGGCTTAAAATATGAGATTGCATCATGTTTTAACTCGTGTGCAAACATATATCTAAACTTGCAAACTACATTCTGTGACGTTGTAAATGTGAATTATTCAACATTTGCTTTGAGTATTTTTGCTGAACTTCCAACATGTCTCAAAATCGTAGCATTAACGAGCAAAACGCAACCCCGGTATTTGTTAACCGTATACTCGATATACCAGGCTTTAATTTTAATTCAACTCCAATCAAACTGGGTTTATGACCTTGTTTAAAAAACGCTTAATGGATACGCCAGAACGGGGCCTGCTGTTTATGAAAAATGGTAGTCGCCGAGAGGCGCGAATTAACGCTCTATTAAGTTTGTTGTTGGTTCATCAAATAAATCCGAAAAATTAAAGGCTGAACAATCACGAATTGAATTATGATAATACAGTTTATGACCAAGCTGACGCATCACAATTCCATTTAGGCGTTATTTTCTCAGCCAATTTGCATTGGGCGGATCCGATTAATTTTTCTTCCACAAAAAAGTGGTAAACACAATATTAATGACTACAAAAACTTGATTTTTAAAGCCCAAACTGGGAATTTGATGAATTGCAGTTTCAACTTCCACATAGCAGTTAAAATGAAAGAAAGAAAAAAATACAGATTATATCAATAGGAAACACAGACTTTAAAATTAGCAACCTTTTCATTCATTTATAATCTTTGCAGCCGGCTTAGGAGTCTAAGGCCACATTATTGAGTCCATCATTGTGCAACAAGCAATAAATTCACAATCATATTACATAAACATAATTATAAACCTACATTGTATAAAATTCTAAACTTCATAAAACAGAAGCTGAATTTCAGTGAATTGTACGTGCGTACAAAATAATGTAGTTAACTTTATACATTTATAAGAAAGACCTGCTAGTCACATTAATTAAGAGAAATTACAATCCTATCCTTTTCAATGGGTCAAGTTTGCAAAGATGTTCACAGTCAAGTATAAAAAGAATAAATAAAAATTGTTTAAAATAGCTTAATAAATCTGCAAGGTGCTGATCGTGACATTTTTCACTTTAAAATAATCCATTTTTTACAATACATTATTCACAGTCAAATATTAATCGATTACATAAAAATAAAAATTGTTTAAAATAGCTTAATAAATCTGCAAGGTGCTGATCGTGACATTTTTCACTTTAAAATAATCCATTTTTTACAATACATTATTCACAGTCAAATATTAATCGATTACATAAAAATAAAAATTGTTTAAAATAGCTTAATAAATCTGCAAGGTGCTGATCGTGTCATTTTTCACTTTAAAATAATCAATTTTTTACAATACATTATTCACAGTCAAATATTAATCGATTAAATAAAAATAAAAATTGTTTAAAATAGGTTAATAAATCTGCAAGGTGCTGATCGTGTCATTTTTTACTTGAAAATAATACATTTTTTAAAATTAATAGTTGAATTTTTGCACTCATAACTTGTCTATTAAAACTACGGAACGTTTTTCAAACCTGTATATTAATTTTAAAAATCTACTATTTTAACGTGAAAAAATCAGCATCTTGCTGATTTATTAAGCTATTTTAAACAATTTTTATTTTTATTTAATCTTTTTATATTTGACTGGGAATATCTTTGCAAATTGGACCCATTGAAAAGGATAAGGTTGTAATCCCTATTAAAACCTTCACAAAATTTCATCTTGTAGCTGAAGTCAACAAAAACCTTCAACAAATCTTATATTAAAGAATATATCTATGTATATTCAAATTTGTATGACTACAGCTTTCGAAAACTACAAATGAAGTAAATGTGCCAGCCACATTTGGAGTATTCTGGAGTATATTAAAGCATTTTTATGTTTTAATTTAAGAAGGGAATCCAACCTAAACTATTATTTCGTTTTAACATTACGTTTTTCCATATATAGTATTAAGTGCATTTAATAGTCAAACATGTTGATAACAGTGTTTTTCATCAAGCACAGTTATAAACCTCACAGTGATGTGGCGCCACAGGGAACACGAGACCACGTCGTCTTGTTCAGTTATTAGCTATGAATTATCCAAGGATCATTTTATAGATGCTCAGGTATTTGAAAAGCAATAACGAAAGCTAGTCTATTATTGGAATAAAGTGTAGCTAAAAAACTAAACTAACTGTAGAAGGAAAGTAGGACATGTTCAACGCATCTGAAGTATAACAGATTGAACAATAATCTTCTCTTCTATTTTTGTTAAAGATAAATCAGTTTTATTATTAGTTCACATATACTGCATTATGACAGTGAAAAAATGTAGTTCAAGGTGCAAACTTACATAAACTGCATTTAAGCCTCGCATCAATAAAACAGCTTATAACAGAGCTTTTAGGGTAATGTATTATGTGACTGTGGAAAATGATAAATAGTGTACGGAGAAAAAACCTCTTCATACAGCGCTAAAACATTTTTAGTAGCAAGGTGAATAACGGAACGAAATGAGATCCCCTTGCACATATACTTGGCAATTAATTATTGGTTTAATATCGTGAGTGTGGTTTCGAAAAGTAAACATGAACGAGAAAAAATGGAACTAGTACATTGCAGGACTGTTCTGCATTTTACGCAGGATGAGTTGCAAATAGCAACACATAATATAACCTTATTTAAAAAACCAACAATGATATCAAGTTAGCCAAACAACAGTGAGTTGCCGAATAAATCAGTGAAATACTGAATGGGTAAAAATATAATCCATTCAGATTTTTTTATCAATGCCACCTTATAATAACAGATAATTAAAATCAAAATTAAGTTTTCTTTGTTTGTATATAAATGTGAAGCTTGTTGCGTGTCACTACAATTTCTAGAAGTAATTACCCTAATAGTAGGTTTACTTTATACTATTGTGAATATTGTGCACAATGTTGAAAATATTTTCTTATTATTAAAATAAGAAAAATAATTGATGTAAAACTACTCTCCATATTGTGCCATTCCAAGAGGATTGGGACACACTTTTTTCTAAAACATAGATACAAAGGATTATACCACACTAAATTATTTTTTTTTCGGTTTATTTGTAATAATAAGAACACACTACCTTTTAGAAGGATTTTTTTTACGAAAACTAACTAACTATTGAAAATTAACCCAATCCTCCTGCCACTAGGTATTGGACTCAAACACATCATAGAATAAAAAGGGCCTGGCAGATTGATGTGAAACATCTAATGACATCATAACCATCCTAACTGCTATCAATGTATACTTAATTTGAAAACGTTTCCTCTATTAAACAATACTTTTATAAGAGATATTTGGAGTAAAAACGTACATTTTGGTAGTGAAATCACACTTTTCCTTCCCATATTCTTATGGTTCACCAGAAGGCCACCATTTTACACAATCAACAGCGGGCACACGAGTGCCATGTCCCAATGCCCCATTCCTCCTGCGTCCCATTTCTACACACTCTCCCCCACAGTTAACAGGAAGAACATTAAAGAGTGAAAATGATCAATATCCCAATAGTATTATGCAAGAAACTAGCACTGAGACACCAGGGACCAATTGGTGAAATTCAAAGAACACCACTTCACAAAAGATATCAATAAATTGACAACCTATACAATTTGAATATAAAGGGGATAGACAATTAACATACATTTTCATATATCCATCCATCTGCCAAAGAAGAAAACATATGAAATGTCTTTTGAAAAACTGCAAAAATGTTGGTTTCAAATTTCACATGTACTTAATGTATGATTACAATGTTATACAACATGTATAGATTAATATCGCCCAACTTCTTTTTATTTACCACGAGTTATCTAAATCATTTGGCCACCTCAGGCTGCCAGAGTATAGACTCAGCAGTCATTGGTTAACTCCGGCGTTGATAAATGGACTAATTGCAAATTATGCAAGAGCAGAGAATAGAAAAACATCGTTATTCAGACCTTGGGACACCTCCTCCACTTCTGTCTAGACACTGCCCTTCAACATACCTGCAATTCTGCGCCCAACCTCAGAAACTGACCGTTCTGAAGAAACAATCAGCAGTCCAATTCAAAGAGCATGTCCAATGATTTGTGGCCACCTTGACTTTCGTGCCAAAGTTAGCAATCTGTACTGGAGGCAGTGCGTGCAAACTGACGAAACAATCAATATAGCGTTCTAGAAATTAACCGTGCGGCTTACGAGAAAAGCACTTCGTGGTATACGCACTGAAAATTCCGCTGTTTTGTACACCAAACTTCGAGCAACCGATAATGAGTAATTACTCGCGTATAAGGCAAAATTGGCGTCATGGCGCGTGTTAACGCCCCCCCCCACATGGATCGCCTCGCAAATTTCGATCTGTATCCCATGATGCACTCTGTAGCAGCGCCTCAAAAGGCCCCCAATATCTACATTATATAAATACAACGTTACCAAGACAGGCTCACATCCTGACGTGCCCGTCGATCTAAGTCGGATAGCCCATATTTCCTGTGTTTGATATTTTGCATCAGTTCCTCGTCAAAGTTTCACCATCACGTGTTTAACAGGACTATTACTCATTAACGCCCAACTTCTCAATTTCACTGCTGCACGATAAAACCAACGTTGCGAAGCAATGGACACGGTCGGAAGTATGTAGAGGAGGGCAAAAAAAAAGCCTTATCACTGACTTAGTCAATACCATTTCAGCATATTTTCACACAATGTAGCAGTGTCCATTTCAATATAACTGTTGTTTGCTTTTTCCGGAAATGCATTATAAGATAAAGGGTCTGGTTCATTCAACAGAGTATACAGACAAGCTATTGGCCAATGGCCAACTAGAAGATAGCTCCATGATACCACCTGCTACTATCAAAGAACAATGATACCCAAGTGAGAGACGTTACCAGATTTACTTGGATACCAAAAACAAGAACACTACAGTATAAGAGATGTAGGTGTGGGCCTTGTTTAACTAAACTTTAAACGCCCAAGAATCTACAAGTATTGATAAAAACTATGAGTTTGCAAATATTACACAAACACTATACTATCTGATACACTTTATATGTCCGAAGGACCCGAATTGTCCTCTTCGTCACGAAATAGCCGGGCACGGGCGAGTAATAAGAATACATTTATTTAACTTAACAGTAAAGCCATAGCGTTGCCTGCCAACTTGCAGGACTTACAAAATACACATAACAAAAGACTCGAGCCCGAGCTCACGCGTGACTTAACAAAAGGTGACCTGCATGGTCAAACCCCAAACCCGGACTGCCCCCTCTCTTGACCCGAGCTCATCAGTTAGCTTGTTTCGGCCTTGCAGGCAAGCCCGGGGCAGCAGAGAGCGCAATTACCACATAACTCACGTAACGCAATTAACACATAACCCATACCGGCCGGGCCCAGCCTCGAGGACATCCCTTGCATACCTTGGACTCCAACCTCGGGGGATCCTTAAGGTGGGTCTCCACCAAGAGTATCCTTGAGTATACTCACTGTTTGTTGAAACAAATTAGTAGAAATGTTTGCTTTGCAATTTTGTTTCAGCAAACTTATGACGCGTTTTACAGCCTAGAATCGTGAGCCTAGACTCATTTTCGCAATCCATCGGGTGTCAGGCTAGATCAAACGAACTGAAGTTCGAAAATGCCGCGGATTGCGAAAATAACGTTAAAGTTATTAAATATCTATACCTAAATGTAGATATTTATTATAGATATGCAGCAGATATGTAGATATGTATATGTAGATCGTTTGTAATGCGCGAGTTTAAAAAATTGTGTAGATGGTAGCGAACCTACTTTGGTAGGAGCGCCATCAAAACGACTCATTGAAGCCGTTTTTTTTAGTATTTTGGTGGAGACACTTCGGCTTCATTATCATTGTTATGACATCATGGTTTTCGGTTTGTGTTTTTTGTGTTTTGTTTTGGATTTCATCCTCATACTCAATGATACTCTTGGTGGAGACCCACCTTTAGGACTTGTATTTCCGCAAAAGGTGCTAACTTTGAGCACAAATTGAAATAGGGAATTTTTCTGTATCCTATTTAAGTAAACATTTACAAATTTTCAATAAATTCCATTAACAAATAACCATTTTATGATTTTTATAAAGTTGGCTTACTTTTTATTGGCCCACCCTGTAGTTTAGTTCTTATGAATGGAATTTTATATGGGATGTAGGGCAGCAGGCGTTGTCAATTTGTGTTGAGTGAGGTCAGTAGTGGTTTGTATTCTGTATTTGACCTTTGACATTTTGTGTTTTTTCAGATTCCTCAGATCAGCTACTCTTCGACGAGTGCCGAACTAAGCGACAAGGCTCGTTTCGGTTACTTCAGCCGCGTGGTTCCTCCGGACAATATCCAGGCCCAGGCCATGGTGGACGTGGTCAAGGAACTGGGATGGACATGGGTGTCTACAGTGGCTGTTGAGGGAGAGTATGGCGAAAAGGGCATTGCTTTCTTTACGGAACTGGCCGAAAAAGCAGGTGAGCATTCCATATAACCCATGGTGAAATAACTTTTATGATTTTATTTATTTATTTATTTATTTACAACAACAGTATTGACATAAACTATCCCAAAACTATTCCACCCGAGTGACTATTAGTCGTTGAGTTTTAATTGATAACCTAATATGCTTGTTAGTTCGTAATAGATGGCTGTAGAACTTTTACATATTTAGAACATAAACTGAAGGCGCCACTCGTGACGTCATTCGCATAACGCTCATTGACTTAGCTGTATCATGTTTTTCAAATAATCACGCTTGGCTCGATTCATTCGTAGACTTGAATTTCAATTAGCAAAGCGAGTATTTTTGGTCTAAATTTCGTTGAAATGCGATAAATCTCTCGAAACGAAATTAGTGAAATTGAGATAAACTGCGTCATTAGGCCGCGGATCATTAATGTGATACACCAGCCGGAAATAATTAGTTTTGCAAGCGGAAGTTGTCACTATAGTTTGCTTTTGTAAACCTTTTGCAAGAGAGGATAACTATTTTGGTAAAACGTTGATGAAGTTGTAAACATCAAAATATGCTAATTTAAGGGGAAAAATCTCTTCATCTCTCAATGCGTTTCTAACATAAATTCTTAATTCTAAATTCTTCTCAGAATTTGGTAATGCAATTTGAAAATGTTTTATGTGCACTGCAGTGAGGCTAGTGTGCACTGCGGGGAGGCTTGTGTGATTTGCAGTGAAGCTAGTGTGCACTGCGGTGAGGCTAGTGTGCACTGCGGTGAGGCTAGTGTGCACTGCGGTGAGGTTAGTGTGCACTGCAGTGAGGCTAGTTTGCACTGTGGTGAGGCTTGTGTGCCCTGCAGTGAGGCTAGTGTACCTTGCAGTAAGGCTAGTGTGCACTGCAGTGAGGCTAGTGTGCACTGCAGTGAGGCTAGTGTGCACTGCAGTGAGGCTTGTTTGATCTGCAGTGAAGTTTGCACCATATGGTTTTACGCGGATATGGCACCTGTAATACTTACTGCAACAATTATTTTGTTAATTTTTGGATTTTTCGAATTAAATTGATATAGTTGTACTCAATTAATGTTTTCCTGAGAAATGTAATTTCGTTATTTTAGCGGATAAATTCAGTGGAAATGGTGATTATATTCATGTACATATTTTCTTTGAAAGACATGAGGGCATTCACGAAATATTCGATTCAAGATCTTTTCATTGGTTTTTTACGCGAAAATTGCAATATCTTGCATTCTGATTACTTCCTTCTCGTTTCCATTAAATGAAACCAATGTAAATTCTTCAATTTCTCCGAAATTTAATCAACATTTTTTTTCGGCTTGGTTTCCAGGTATGTGCATAGCAGTTAGCGAAAAAATAACTAGAAGTGCAGAAGAAAAGGATTTCGACCGAATCGTACAGAGATTATGGGAAAAACCGAAAGCAAGGGCCGTGGCTGTATTCGTGGACGAAGATAATTGCAGGTTAATAATATTTCTTAATTGCTTTAATAAGGATCAAGGTAGGATTAAGGAAATCGTTTAACCCTTGTTCATGGATTTGCAGGAAACTATTGCACGCCACCATGCGGGCCAATAAAACGGGACACTTCCTATGGATAGGAAGTGACAGTTGGGGCGCCAAGATACACCCGGTTAGGGCACAAGAAGTGGCCGCAGAGAGTGCCATCACTATACTTCCACAAAGACAGGCAATTGCTGGTCAGTCAATGCATGTTAACTTGTTATCAAAATTTGTAATATTTGCACTAATTTAGTTAAATTTTATCCAAATTGTTTCTCCGAACATGTATGAAGTTTTTGTGTTCGTACAGATTTTCAATATATTCCAGTAAATTTTACAGATATTTAGAAGCTTACAATTTTTCAAAAAGTGTGTTTGTCGTAGTTTTTTCAAAAAATGTTTGTCTTGGTTTTTTCAAAAAAATGTGTTTTTCAAAGTTTTTTCAAATGTGTTTGTCCTAATTTTTTCAAAAAATGTTTGTCATAGTTTTTTTCATTTTTTTTGGAAACTTAAAACTGAATCTATTGTTTTCAGAACACTATATTATTTCAAAATTTTCAATTTTTTCCACGCAATGTATCAGTAGTTTTACAGATATTGAAAAGTTTATATTTTTCAAACATTTGTTAAACAGTTTTTCAATTTGTTTGGCATTCTAGATCTGAATGTAACTGTTTTTCAGATCACTATATTTGTTAATGTGAATTATTTCCGAAATTTCCAAGAATGTTTTTCTATAAAACTAATATGTTTGATGTCATCAACGTCACTTGCCAACTTTTGAAACTTCTTCAACTTCTTCCATTCGATATTTTTTAGAAGATTATTAATTATCCTTAATTAATTAACGTTTTTTATTATTCAGGTTTTGACGTTTATTTCAAAAATTTGAATCCAGCCAACAACGAGCGAAATGTGTGGTTCAGAGAATTTTGGGAGAGACATTTCAAGTGCACCTATGACAGTATGGACCAAGAAAATACATGTCAAGGCATGTCAAGGTTTTTATTTTGCCATTTTCGGTTTAGGACATATGTGTTAACAAGGCGTTCAAATTCCAGACAATGCAACGTTGATAAGCTACGAACAGGAGGGTTTGGTTCCCTTCGTGGTGGACGCTGTGTATGCAATGGCCCATGGATTGCATAACATGATTTTGGACAAATGCGGTACCTTTAACCTTTGCCAGCAGGTACTGCCCGTTCCTAATGGGTCCGAACTACTTCATTACATCAGAAATGTATCTTTTGTAGGTAAGTTCAATTATGTAAATGGCATAATTTATAGATACTTGTTATTAGGGAGATAAATTTCATTCCAGATAATGGAACCGCTGGATATTAGGACCAATGTTCAATACTTTATTACGTGTATGTAAAAGCTATAAAATCTCGGTTTATAAGACGAATTATCGATATTGACATCAATATCAGGAAAAAACAATCTTTGCTGTTGAAAAGTTGTTTTTCAAATTTCTAATTTAGTTTAAAATTTAACAATCTGGGTAATTTTTGTAAAATAAACGAGCGAAATTTGTTGAAAATACAAGATTTCTAAAACATGCATTTGCTTAAAGTATCCTAATCATGAAATAATGATTGTCATATTTTTGAAATTTTTTAAATACGAGTTGCTTATATCAGTTAAGTTTTATAAGAAAATATTTTCAACAACTCTAATGCAGGTTTATTTCGTTAAATATTTGCGTTAAATGTTTTGCTACTGTAAATGAAGACATACGAGTGATATAAAAAAAATTAAGCTTTTGAAACTTTTTCACGCCACCAGGTTTTTTTTTCAAATATATTTTTAAAGGAGCAAAAATTTTCAGAATATTCATCCAGACTAGGCTTCAGACATTTTTTTTTTGCAAAACTTCAATTAGTTTTATGTAGCTAACCGAATTTCATGGAATAGGTTTGACAAGATAAACACTTATCCAAATTGGTAATTACGTCTGAAATCCATTTCCCTCGTTTTGACACAATTAATCGATTAAGTTTTCAATTAGAAACAGGCGGCCATTTATCCACCCCTTTTATTCCCCTCATTTTCCCAGACAACGTCATGTGACCTTAGTATAATAGTTCCAGTAATGCATGTATTATCTCTTTTCTGCATCCATTATGATTCTTTTTTTTCTCATTTTGCCTAATTAGGATTTCTAATTATGATCTTTTTTCGGCTTTTTTTACATTTTTTGTTCTACGTTTTTCGCATATCCTTACATGAAGTGCACAATGTACTTTTACGTATATTTCCCGTCATCCATTTCTTTATTCTTGTAGTAGACAATCTCCGAGTTTTTTTTATAAATGCATATTTTACTAATGTGAGTTTAAAATGAATTATGAAAGTTTCATTATGAATTACTCTTGCAAAGTATGTGTTGGGCTCTTAATTACAATTAACGAATTAACTGAATTTCGTATTTACATGGTGAGCGAAAATTGGTTTTACTGGCAAGTTTATGCAATATTATACACAAAAACCATATACTGTATTGCCAATATTGCTAATTGATCGTATGGACCAACAAACGCTAAATATATACATGTCCATATATATAACTTTTAAAACCAGGTCTCTTTGTTTGTATCTTCAATACATTGTTTAAAATGTTAAGTGACTATTGAGGACACCCTGTATCATTAAAATTTTAATTTCAATTTTAATTTAGGAAGGCAAAACCGTGAAGTTAAGTTCAACAGCGCTGGCGATGCTTTCGGAAGCTATGATATTTTTCAGTACCAAAATACCGCCGGAAAATTCGATTATGTGAAAATTGGAAACTGGAGTGATGTGTAAGTACATAGTCTCACCACCAGGTGGCTGAAAGCGTCCAATTATGTATCCCAAATATGTCCATTTTAATATAATTCTATATTAGGGTGGCCCTTATTTTCAACTTAAATCTTATTTAAGTTTCTTATTCCTATTTTATTTTGTCTTTAGACTTCATCTGAACTGGAAACAGTTGAAGTGGCGTGAAAATGTTTCAGTCCCCATTTCTGTGTGCAGCAGCGAGTGTCCCATGGGACATCATAGAAGTTTTCAGGTATATTTTGATAGTAAAATAAATGGAATCTCCGAGTGTGTGGTGATCCATAAATTATGTCACACTTTTTTGCCTCTTTTTAAACACCCCCCACCCCTTTGTCACAATTGTCACAAATTTTACTACACCCCATCCATAATGATGTCACAACCCGTCGATTACTTTCTCCCCCCAATTATTTTTTAATAATTCTATATTCTTTTATAATTTTATCAGGAAGAAAGGTTTAAGTCACTACAGTACCAAAATCTTTTTTCCCGTCTGCTATTCAAAATTTCAAAGGTTAAAAAAATAAAAAAAAATTTACTGCATATTTTTACCGTTTGAAATAAATTCTGATTGTGTGATATCACATTACCGAACCACCTCCACCCCTTGGTCACAATTATCACAAACAACCCACCCACCTCCCTAGGTGTGACCTAATTTTTGAATGGCCCCTGTATATTAGCGCCTCCTAACGAAAGGCACCTGTCTCAATGGGTTCAGTTTCATTTTTTTACTCCATAAGTGGCCATCTTAAAGATGCCATGCTATAGCCTCACACGACACCAGGGGGTGCTGAACTCGAATATGACAAATTCCAATGGACATACCATGAAGTAACCTCATTTGTGTTTCTGATCAGCACCCCCTAGTGGCGCACGAGACTTTTTCACTCTCCAGAATTACCATGGTAAAACCGATCCGCTACCAGAGGGTGCTGACACATATTTTCTTCCTTTTCTCGCAGGGGTCCCAGTGCTGCTGGAAATGTGTTCCATGTCGTGACGACGAGTACATCTTCAACGACACGTGCATTCCATGCCCCATGGGTTACGCCCCCCGTCCGGGTTATGCAGGTGTGGGGTGTGCCCGGCTGCCGGTGGAGTACATCAGCTGGGACTCTCCGTGGGCCCTGGTGCCTCTGGCCTTCGCCTCCTTGGGCATTCTTTGCACCCTGTTCACCATTGGTGTTTTCGCACGCTACAATGCCACGCCCATCATCATGGCATCTGGCAGGGAGCTGTGCTACGTACTTCTGGTAGGCATCCTCATGTGCTACGCCACCAGTTTTGTGATCTTGGCCAAACCAACTCCGGCCAGTTGCACCCTCCTGCGTATCAGTCTGGGCCTGTGCCTGTGCACCTGTTACTCGGCCATGTTCACCAAGACCAACCGGATCTCGCGTATTTTCAACCGTGGACTGCGGTCCACCAAGAGGCCCTCTTACACCAGTCCTCGATCTCAGATCGCCATCTGTCTGGCTCTGGTGAGTGTGCAGCTTCTGGGTAGCATTGCCTGGTTGCTCATGGAGGAACCACGTACCAAAGAGGCCTATCCCAACCGGCATCTGGTCGTGCTGCAGTGTGGCATCTCCAGTGTATCCCTCATTGTCTCCCTTGCCTACAACATGCTGCTCATTGTGCTCTGCACTGTCTACGCCTTCAAGACACGCAAGATTCCAGAAAACTTCAACGAGGCCAAGTACATTGGATTTTCAATGTATTCTACGTGCATTGTCTGGCTTGCCTTCATACCCATCTACTTCGGTACTAACAATGACTACAAGGTATGTCCATTGTTGCCGATGACCATATCAATCCACGTTTTAATCTTTTTTGGGCTTTATCCAGGCTCATATATACAATGTGACTAAAAAGTCTGTTCCTTCCCCTTTAAATTTTCTTAACGGGGCTAAAATTGAAAATTGTGATAAAGGGAACATATAGAAACCATGGGGTGCGTAATTTAATGGTGCAAAACAATTTGAACTTTGACCATGTTTTCAAGGTTATTTAAACAGGAAGTACTTGAAGGATTCAAAATAGACATATGGTTTGATTTTGAAAGTTGTACGCTGCAAAAACAAATGTCTTAATTTAAGACTCTTACTTGTAGACGAAATCAAGACTTTTTACGCATCTTAAAATAAGACAATTTTAGCGTCCTTTTTTTTAAATAAGACACTTTTTGTGTCTTAGGTTAGGTTAGTTAACATTTTTTAGTTGTAAATATAAATTTATAAAAATTTAGGTGTAAATCATTAGTTGAACCAAATTGAGGTAATTTTTTTTTTGTTGAAGAAATTTAGTTGAAATTGCGGTAAGGTTTCCGCACGTCGACCATATGGGAATGGGACCTAACCTAACCTGACCTAACCTAACCTAACCCATTCTACGTCCCATTCCCACATGGGCGAAGCAAAAAATATTCAAAGTCCTATTCTAATCTCCATATGGTCGACGTGCGGAACCCTTGTCGAAATTGCATGACTCCATTTGGCTCACTTTTTATTGGCCCACCCTGTATATCTAACTAAAGAAAAGTTTCTCATAGCTGACATTTGTTATTTTTTCCAGATCCAAATCGCAAGTATTTGCATGTGCCTGAGTATAAGCGCGTCGGTGGCCCTGGGCTGCCTGTTCACGCCCAAACTGTACATAGTACTGTTCCAACCATACAAGAACGTCCGCCAAGGGGGCAGCCAAAGCTCGGGTCAGCGGCAAACCTTCGGCCACAGCATGAAGTTCAACCGGCAGGGAGGCACGTCAAGGTCCAGCCCGAGGCCAACGCAGTCCAACGGTGATCTACAGGCAGAGATCACATCCCCCAGCGCCGAGGAAAGCAGCATGAGCATCGCCTCCATATCCAAGTGACATACACTTGGCAGTGACAAACGACAGCAAGCACTGTAGAAGTGTGGACATGGGACAGTGCTGCTCGTGTAGTTACTCTTTCTTCTTATTGGAGGACCATCGTAAAGGACTCGTTACAGTTCAGTTTAGTTGAGGGCAGACATCCAACTACCCAACAAACGAACGGGACAATGGATTTTTGTTCTCCCTCTCCGGTAATTATGCTTAGGTCGATTCGTTTCGTAACGCTAACCTTTGACCCCGCGTCTACTAATTCTTTTCGCGCCTCTTGGACAATCATATTTTAATAGCTGTATTTCGATGACGGTACAGCATAACGTGTGACACTCTGGTTAAGAGATACTTATTGTAAGTGGTACCATTCTGAAAAGGCCCTATAAACTCCATTTGGGGCCTTACTCAGGTTCAGCACCCTCTGGTGGATTACGAGTCTTTAGCTTGGCACTTCTGTAATGGTTGCGCCCATGTTACTGTAAAAGTCATAGTCTTCTGGTTAGTAAGATGACATTGATGACACGATACCAATTCAGTAACTTGTGTTTTCGTGGTAAGTGTCAGGTAAAAAACTCTTAAATGCACGAATGTTAACATGATGGGCTGATGCATCAGCAACTGTTTTCTCGATGACAATGTTCTGACATTTGATGTCATGGCGTCGGTGTCGTGACACTAGTGGCCTCCTGAGAACCAGACCATCAAAAACTGTTTCCACGATGATAATGTTCTGACATTTGTTGTCATGGCGTCGGTGTCGTGACACTAGTGTCATTCTGGGAACCAGATCTTAGGAAAAATGTATAACATCACGTACAAATTTGCTCATGGCATTAAACTAAAGCTTCATATGCCATTAGGGTATACACATTTTGGTTAAAGGATACAAAATGGCCCCTTAACTCTTAAAAATAGTAATAACATTTTTAACATATTGTCTTATGTTTAATGGGGCCCACTTACCATCAGTCAAGCTGACATCCTGCCCAGTACGCCACTAGGGGGTGCTGAACTGAAAAAAGGCTTGTTTCAACAAGTACCATGTTTTCAGAATGGTGCCTTTTTAAGGCGTTATATGCCATTACGTGTTGACCCACTTTAGACCGATTCAAAATGGCTGCCATCACTTCAGGCTGTTTATAGCTGTGGACACCTTAAGAGTGACTTGTGGTTGTTTGGTGGTGGACCAATAAGAAATCTTTTGTTCCAAAACGCTAGTAAAAGTTCCAAATGTGCATTCTAAACGCGTATATGCTCCTCCCCTAACGTCACACACATGAGTTGTCCAGGACTATTGCTAAACTACAGCTCTACCCACTAGACATATCTTAAAAGGCGTGTTTCCACGGTTTATTTTCCTGGATGCTAATAGTCCCTAGAGTGTGTGAAAATGCCCTTCTTCAACATGAACCTTGACCCTTAACTGATTTTTGGCCCACCCTGTACATTCCTAATGCTTTTTTCTTTGCTAGCCAGCAGCGTGTGAACCTGTGATGACCTTTTCTACTCATTCTCACTAATTTCTAAGTCTTAGACAGTTAGCAATACGGTATTTTTACTCTAGGACAGTGTTTTAAGGGCCCTCTCATCAAGAATCCCCCCCCCCTTCAATCTGTTGGATTGGGACAGGTTGCACTATTCTGTGGTTAGGAAATTGAAGATGCCAGGTTAGGACAGTTTCTGTATCTGCTTGGCAGGTTGTTTTACATCTGGTAATCGGAGATTTAAGTTTAATTGGTGTTTGGTGCTACCTACTGTCATGGCGTTTTTTAGCACACCTAACGCCCTCTTCTTGTAGATAAATAATTTCAAATAAATTTTGTAATTATTGCTTTAAAGACTAAATTGTATTCTTTTATTTCCATAATCTGCCCATTAGTAAATAATGCAAATTAACACAAATATTGTACTTGTTTTTTGACAAACCCATCAACAGTTTTATTTATTTGCTTTTCATTTTTTAGGATGTTTTGTTTGCAATATTGCCAAAATATTTGTTTTGAATGCCTATGCATGATTTACATCACTGGCTTGGATTTGGTGACTTCTGACCTTTGCCGGAACTCATCTACCGGTAAGTCCATTTCCTGTTTTTAATTTATATAAGTTGATCCTGTGTGGAAAATCATAAATGGACTATCTTTGGAATATATGGCTAGACAAGATAATGGGCACATCTAAATATAGTGTTTGGTCGCCTAAGTATGGCCATACAAGTGTATGAAGGGCCTAAGTATGGCCATACAAGTGCATGAAGGGCCTAAGTATGGCCATACAAGTGCATGAAGGGCCTAAGTATGACCATACAAGTGCATGAAGGGTTTAAGTATGGCCATGCAAGTGCATGAAGGGCCTAAGTATGGCCATGCAAGCGCATGAAGGGCCTAAGTATGGCCATGCAAGCGCATGAAGGGCCTAAGTATGGCCATGCAAGCGCATGAAGGGCCTAA
>JAQGBW010003139.1:0-17211 GCA_034698625.1 Julus scanicus
CGCCATTACCAGATTTTCTGGCCTGACGTCATTTGTCCGGTATCCGTTTTCGTCCGGGTAGTGAGAATACGGCATTACCATCATTGATGGAAAATTCTGTAAAGATGTTGTTGCTAGATTAGATAGGTTACTCCCCTGACTTACACGTTAATATAAATGGTTGAAAATGTTAACTTTGACACTGGTGGCGATTAGCCGATCATTAGTAATGTGTTATCAAGGATTTTTATTTGCTTTAACAGTGCATACTTACTTTGTAGGGTATTGTAGGTATTTATTCTTCAACTTCATTTTTTTTTCTTGAATTAGCAATGTATTTATGGAGCAGTAGGCATGGAATGTTAGAAAAGTGATATAAAATTATTTTAGATTGTAACTAACTTAAACTTTCGTTGAGCCTTGTTCAACTGAGTTTTATGGACAGTGTCTCTGGCCTTCAGGATCAACCCGCCAATTGTTGGGCCCTTTTTAGCCTTAGTTGCCTTTGGGCCCCTAAACTCCAAACAACAACAACAAGTGTCTCTGGCTGGAGTTACTAGCAGTTGTGTAAACATCTCTACTAGGGTCATTCACGAGAGAACTGGAGACGACAGCAGGAGAGGCTGTTTTGTGCCATTCAAAAAGATTGTCCCAAAAAATCATTCAAAAATTGACCACTTTCCTTGCCACATGTTCTTCATACAGTGTCCACTATTTTTGAAGTAATTTTTTGGACGTGCTTATTTAAAATGGTTTACGAACAGCGTTTCTAGCTGAGGTTACCAGCCCTCGTGTGAAGGACCCTATTGTATTCGCACAAAAGTTGAGCTGACTTATGACCAAAGTAAGGATGCTGCACTCTTGCTTTCCATTGTGTAAATCATGCACTGTCCAAAATGGCAAGGTTTATGCTGCGAAAAGAAAATACATGTATGCTGCGGCCAAAATATGTTTACATTCCTGTAAAAGAAATTCTATTAGCAATGACGATATGCAAACGGTATGCAGAAATCGCAGGGGGTGATGGACGTGGCCAAAGAATTTGCACCTTAACGGGTGTTGACATGTACATATTGTTAACTCATCGCGACTGCAATGAATTGTTAGTCACATGATGCGGCATGATGCATATGCTGTTCAGCATACAGTTTAGTCGAAATTTATTTTTTTAACCATATGTATGGAATGACATCAATACAACACAGCCACCTTACAAGTGTACCGTAGACAAAAGCTTCTGTGTCGTCCATTTGAATTAACTAATTTGAAGTTTCAGCACAATTTAACTAAATTATTAACTTTGAAACGTGCCAATAATCTTACATATGCTGATTTGAATTATTTTTTGTTTTGATATAGTTGTCACCAGAAGAGGAGGAAAGGAGACGGGTTAGACGTGAACGAAACAAGTTGGCAGCTGCAAGATGCCGCAAGCGCAGACTTGATCATACCAATTTGCTCATGAATGTAAGTTTTGTTTTGTATGATTGGCTTTTCTTAAGCTCTCTAGCCTAACTTCAATCCTAAACGTTATCAGAGGTGAAAAGTTGGCACTTCATCTATATTCTAATTGGATCTTTGCAATATGCGGAAATTCGTAGAATCGTGTCGCTTCACTTTTGGCAGATTTACAGGAGCTTAGCATGCACAGAGTCAATGCCAAAGTGATTCGTAGAAGCTCATAGTAGGTAATCTAATGCTGGTTTCTTAAAATTGTCAAGCAGTGCGTTAATGAAAGTATAATTTTACCAATTGTGAGATATACTTTTGAGAAGTCGCACTTGCGGATGTTTCTGAAAACTTTAGTGAAAAAAGTATTTGTAACCTTTCCAAAAGAAAACTTGACAGTAATGCTTTTTATTCCTGCTCCATTGCAGATATGAAATGCAGTGAATGAAAAGTATGAAAAATGCATTTATTCATTTGTTTGGGTTTTTATTTTTGTCGAGTTTATGAACTTTTTTTTGCTTAGTTATAATATGGAAAATACGAAAAAAATTCAAATGCAAGCGCAATTTCATGTTTTGCAATATACTTATTAAAAATAGGCCTAAGTATATAGAAAATTGCTGGAGATTTTACTTTTTAGAACTAGGGTTTATGTCCTCTTTTCAACATATAAGAAATATTTAGTTTTTTCTTGCCGTGCCACTAATGTATTTATTAATTTCTCAATCAAACATAAAACATTTAGTGTCTTTTGTAACACGTGTTAAAAAAATTCTGTTGGAATTTATATATATATAAATGTGAGTATTCACACAAAATGGCATTGGACATTAAATGTTTTCTATATTTATTTGTATAGCTTATTTTTTTTTAGAAATTTCTACAACTTAATATTTCAAAGGTCATGACATTTTTTTATTCTCGCCTGTTGGCAGGATTTTCTTTCTTCAAAATCAAATTATACTTTTTTCCAGCAGCTATCAATTCGACTGTAAAACTGGAATATTTGCCATAACCATTGAAATTTTTTAAATTTCATTAAAGACCGGAATTTTCAATTGTTTCACAAATTCCACTCTGGTCGATCGAATAAGCTTCCACTTTTAAAGTCACAATTGACGTTTTCCAGTGGCAAAATTTCTACTCTCATTCCTTTGTGACGATTGATTTTTAGCAAAAATTTGTTTAGCGGAAAAAATTAGAATACAATTTTACTTTTGGATCAGTGAGATTAGACTTCTTATTCGGGGAAAATATCTTAAGCAGAGGAACCTAAGTTGTACAAAAAAAAAGTTAACATTAATTCTATGGGGATTATTTCGGGACCGCCCAAATTTGACTTCTTAAAGGGTTAAACGTTTTAAGCGTGCTGTATATAACAGATATGATATTCTAATAATGTGTTAATAAATGTAATAGGAATAATTTAAATATATTTTTGTTGTTGTTACACAGGAAACTGAGAATTTGGAAGGAAAGCGCGCAGACCTGGCAAACGAAATTCAAGAGTTAACCGCCAAAAAAGAAGAACTGGAGTTCATCTTGGAGACACACAAATTGGTTTGCAAACTGCGAAAGCATAACCATAATCAGGACGTTGGTCGCTGTAATCATCAAGACGCGTGCGACGTAAAACCCATTCTTTCCCAGCTCAACATCTCTGTTTCGTCATCTTGTACTTCATCTTCGACCACTTCTGTATCTTCCTCTATTAGCGGCACATCGGGAGCGTTTAGCATCGCCACCAAGCAGCAGCCATCTATACAGGCTCCATACAACATGACAGCAGCAAAGGTGGCTCAGCGTCCAACAACATTGCAATTGACCTCCACATTTCTTCCTCCTCGCCCCCATTCAGCCGTGCCTACCTCCGCTGCGACGAACAGCAGTGGTCACAACTGCGGGAAGCTAAATATGACCGAAGAAACTGGAATCGTCATCTCCACGCCCTCCAAAGATATATTCAACTACGACGCGTTGATGGAAGGTGGCACGGGGTTGACCCCGATCTCCTCCGGTACCGGATTGACACCTTTGATCCCCAACTGCTCTTCGCAACAAAGGTCGTCAGGTAGTGACCTTGCCAGTCCAGACACAATCACTCCAACCACCAAGCTTGTTTCGCTCTGATTTCACTACTTGGGTATACCCAGTTTTTCATTTTTATACAAATGTGTATGTTATGTGTGAACAAACTCTCCCCAAGTTGTCAATCCTTGAAAGTTTTAATTTTTAGGCACGCCTGTTCTTAATAATGAAATGATTGCCTACTACATTATTATTAAAATACAATGTGATAATGAGCACTACACTATTTTTAGCCGTACTATTGATAAATTTGATGCATTTTCCAGCTTGAAAATGAACTGGCTCTGGAATGAATATATGCACTTCTGCAAATAATTTAAGAGCGGTTGCGAATAAGCACATGGTTACCCAACTCTTTGAAATGGCTAAAAAGGCATTCATTCGGCCGAGATAAACATTGTGCAGATTTGAACAGAAGATTAAGGGTCTGGCTGATTTGCTATCAGTAACATTTTTATGGCTTTGATGTGCTAAACCAAAAGGAAGGCAAGTGCTAGCACTTGTCATCACTCCTTTACTGGCAGGCATGTATTGCTTTTTAGAAAAAAACATGGTTTGCATAAACCATTTTGATCAAATCTGGAAATAAACGCTTAAAAAAAAGGGTGCACCGATGCTTATTATGAATTTCTGGAAAATACACCGATTAGTATAATATGTATGATAAGCATTTTTATGCTAAAATGGATTGTTTCAAGTTAAATTAGGAAGTTTGTTTTTTTGAAAAAAAAGTAGAGCTAATATATCATTTAAAGATTTTTTGAAAATTAAAAAGAAAATTTGGAACAGGATTCTCCCAAGAAAGTGTTCCCTGTCGAGTGAAATGAATACGAATTTCCATATATTTCGGCATACTCCTATACCTCGCTATACGGCCTTTCGCTATAACTGCCTTAATTATGGCGCTTTTTCGATTTACGGCCAAAAAAAAATTCAGTTTGTTAGCATTTTTGATATTAAAATAATTGATTCGTTATATGGCTTTTCGCTTTACGTGCAACTTTTCCGGAACTTATGTATGCCATAAAGTGAGGTATGGGTGTATACCGTACTGCGACAACAAAAAGGTACATACAAATCGGAGAAAACAAGGAGATAGGTTATTTTTTTTATAGCAAAAATGCTTTCTTTTAGAAAATTCCAATATGTCATTAAAACACTGTACCAAATATTCTTTGTAAGTTCGGGCGAGTTTTTATTGTCAAGCATATGCCAAGTTTCATTGTTAAAATTTCTTCAGAAGTCGAGTTATGCCCTGAATTATATGGAGCATCTGTACCATGAAAGACCCACCAGTCAAAAAGATCTTAAGGGAGAACTATGAAAAAGCATTGTTTGAATGTTTTTTTTAAAAGATGTTGTTCAGTTATCTAAATCTTAGTAATGGTAACAATGCTAGCATCAAGTTTCAGCATGTCTCTTTTTCAAAATTATGACAATTAATTGAGAAATTCCAGTGTTTAGTTTGTGTCTGTTTCTTTGCCCAAATTGGAACAAGTTCATCTCTATTTGCATTGATATGGGTTGTTGTAGAATGTTGATACGAGTTATGCAATAGCTTAGGTTTTTTAAATGATCAATCAAAGTTGGTTGCCTTCAGTGACCAATATGTTGCCCACCCCATTTTATGCAATATGGGTAGCATGCTGTCAATTTTAAGAAGGCGATTTAGATGTCTGGCCCATTTTTACCATTCCTCTCGATTAATAATTTGTGCTAATCGATCGTTCCTCTGCTTTGCACTCAGTGTTTGTGTGCCTGCGGAATGTTTTTTTCCCCTATGCTGAAGTTTATTTTTCGTGCAACCCGATTGCTATAATTTATGTGTAATTTAAATGAAGCACGAGTTCAGGTTGGAACTTTTCTATTTTTTGTATCGCCGTTGGAAGAAATTTTAATACGAAGATTTTTTTATTATTTTCAAATCGAGGTATATATTATGGTAAAAGTAGTCTGCCATCAAGTCATAATTTTCATTTATTGTGTTAGCTTAGAAGCAAAGTCATGTATTGTTAGTGCATATTGTTGGACATTGTATTTTACTTATTTTATATACATATATATATATACTATATATTTATCCAAATCGACTTTCCTTGCCGAATTCCTTACCGATCACTTTCTATGCCAGAGATGAGCCACAAACGCTGTACGACACCCTACGAACGACTGAATATCTATTCAATCACGAACAATTTCGACGCAAGTTAGTGGACGCGGTATCATTTGTGAAATTTTAGCTGGGTCAGTTCACAGCTCCTTGTGATTATTATTATTATTATTTTATTATTTGTTGTAACTGCATGCACGAATAGCAGTAGTACTATCAAAACTAGTTCTGTACATTATTATTTATTTGTATATAATTCATCACGGATGCCATCTGTTTTCATTTTCCCTTTGCTGTTTGATCTACTTTATGAGAATTTTCTAGCTTCAGAAAGATTATTTTTCTGAAATAATCTTTTTTTGTGAAATATTTCTTACATTATGTAAACTTTTTGGAGATGGTCCTGCTTGATCCATTTTATAGTTTAATCTCTAAAATGCCACTCTTCAATGCTTTTATTTCTTAAGAAATATCTTCTGGTTGGTTGTATTTGTCTTTGTTAATCGTAATTCCCATCTTTGTTTTTATGAAAACTTTTGTCCATTCGCCTTGAAAATCGGTAATTCTGAGCACCTATGAAAAGTCAGGAGTTATAATACGAGTGTTTTATCAATTAAGGATTCCCTTGGATGTTACTTAACATCAGTTATAGATTTGTGGGTGTCTTTGATAATTTTGTAATGTTAATTTTTCAAAATTGTTCAGTTGTTGAAAAATTGCAAAAGGGAAATTCGTCATGACTGTTTCTAGTCTGTGATTTGGTAAAAATTGTTATACAACATATTTTAGTGTACTGTAAGATTAATTTTTCATATGGTGTAATCTGCAACAAAAATAATTTTAATGCAAAAAGTTTTCACAAAATGAATGTCTTTTTAAAGTTTGCAGGATTGTTTATTGAATAACTTGCTTAAAATGTATCATTACACCTTCTTTTTATACACTGATGATGGTAACAAAGTCCCATGCAACCAGCCACTATATATGATATATACATTGATGGATTGTTCGCGTTTACACGAGTCATGTTTTGATCTGTTGAAAAACAAGTGCTTATGCATATTAACTACCTCAGCTCCATTAGTGAATTACCTATGTAATTGAGACTTAATACTAGGAAGAAATTAATAATGATAAGCAAGGGAAACATCAGCAAAGGGCATCAGAATTAGGCCAAGCAAAAATAGTGATCTTATGCAAATTTTTGATCAAGTTTTTTTATAAATGTTCTTGCACAAAATGTTATTCTTACTATTAAGAATAAAACAATAGTGAACATATATTTCTTTTGTTTGATTTATTTTACTAATGATAGTTTCTACTTAAAGGATCCTTGAAGGAATTTTTAACAACAAGATGATGAAATGAACAATGACTGGATGTAGAACATTGCCATGGATCAGTTAAGTACTCATGATGTTTAAATGAAAATTATAAAACTTTAACTTTAAGATTGCTTTGCATTCCAAAAAATTCCTAAAAGTTGAGGGAGGGGTAATTAATACACTGGCGTGAGAAATGCCAAGTGGATTTAAGGGACACCACGTGACTCAGCACGTCTCGCCCGAAGGGGTTACAATTGGTAGTTATATAGTTTGGAAATCATAACAAAAATCAAAAGACCAGAAACGGTTAGTTATGATTGGTGGGGGAGTTCATCCGTTAGGATATTAGCTATTCTGTATAGTAGCCAGATGGTCGGAGGGCTGGGGAAGAATAGTAGAAAATGAAAAAGGTGTGGAGGGTTGATTAGAGGTAGGCGTACTGAATTTTGTTTTGTGGATAGAATGAGATGGTGGCGGCAATTATACAGGAGGTGGTGCCAATCAGAGGGGATCGCATCGCAGAGTGCGCATGGGAGATAGGGATCAATTATGAGTAAGCCGCTTTTTGTTAGTATGTTTAGGGGGTTTATTCGCATTTGGAATATAAATTTTTTTTAGAAAGAAAGGGATGTTGAGGGAAAAGTAAGATTGAAGTGTGGGAGTGGGAGAATTGGGGGTTATATATGGACGTGCGGAGGCCTTGATCCTATCAGTTAGCATGGTGGAAAACTTTAGATCGGAGTCCTCGAGAGTGAGACGTTTGATTTGGGAAACTTGGGATGTTGTCAGAGAGGAGAGAGGGATGTTATAGGCAGCGTGGTTTGGGTGAAGACATAATTGCAAAAGGAAATAATGGAGAGGCTTGTATTTATCACGTGGCACATCTGGCGTGAGAAATGCACGAGTGAATATGTTATGCTTGGAAGTTTTTCCAAAAAATGTAATAGACAGTAATTTTTGAACACTTTGTTTATGACTATTGATAATATAGCGATTACATGTATGATAAGCACGTTAAGACAAAATGTTAAAGCCGGGTCTCCACCAAGACGTGCATTGTACGTATATACATGTTTTTACAAACACATGCAAAAAAGTTTGCCCTCCGGGTTTGTTTCAGCCGCCATTTTGTAAATATATATGCAAGTACAATTTTGATATTTACATATATTTTCAAAATGGCGGCTGAAACAAATCCGGAGGGCAAACTTTTTTGCATATGTTTGTAAAAACGTGTATATACGTACAATGTACGTCTAGGTGGAGACCCGGCTTTAGAAGTGCTGTAATCTGTCACAATTGGCAAGGATAGTTTGAACCTAATTGAGTTTAAAATCAATTTTAAATTTCCCGCCTCTGTTTGCGATTTCAAATGGCGTTACAGCGCTCTTGCCGAACGCCAATACAGCGGTTTGAGTTTAAAACCAGGTAGCCGTTGACCACGGGATCTGTATTTTCTATTTTTCTTCACAAGTGTTAAAGTCGTGTATAACGATTTTCTTGTTCAATTATTTAACCGAGATGTAATTTATGGCAAAATTTGAGGTACGTGTTCGACATAGGCACACTTAGTTTTCGACACCTTTAACCTGGCTTTGTTAGTACGGTGTAGGGTGCATGATTCACAGTTTAGATATTCTATTTTTCTTCATAGGACAATGAAGATAATCTCGAGAAAGATGTCATCTTCAAGGATGAAATAATGGTAAGTTGAGCATTACGAATCGATGGTGGTGATATAAGTCCTAAATGTGATGTTGTTTATTGAATGAAAGTCGCATCAATTTGGCATAAGCTTGTATAAATTATGAGCTTAATTATGCTAAATCACCTAAAACAGTTCCCTAGCTATATGAGTTATATCTTGAGAATGTAGCATACAGTAACTGCAGGTACGATAATTCCTCAATCCTCACAATTCATGTTTTGTTAATATTTTAGACAGAAAGCCCCAAGGTGTACAAGTTATTACAGTGGGCATTACGACAGACTAGCAAAGGATCAATTTTCCTTGAAGGTTATTTAGAGTAGGTGGAAATCTTGTTTTCAACGTTTTTCATAACATATCTTATTTTCAAGATATATATTTTTTTATTGCAGAAATACAGATTTATTATGGCGTAGTTCGTGTATCAAATTTCGACTATCTGCTCGGCAATTGTGTACACATTCTGGTTCTGTATATGAGCTTGTTGGTTCCATAGATGCCAAAGAGTCACTTGAGCACGGTTAGCTGGGATTCCTAATCATTGATGTTAATTTTTACCCTGTCTTTAATCCATAAAAGTGAATTTTCTTTTAGGCGTTTCTTGTGACCTTGTGGATGCTTTTTGGAATGGCTTTCCAGAGGATTGGGAAGATCTACTAAATTGTGACATTTTTGAGAACAAACCTGACGATACAAATATGGGTGGTAGGTGGAAGTTGCAATGGCGTGATATACTTCAATGTTTTCTCCTGCTGTACCCATTATATAGAAAATATTTTCCCAATATCTCAGAAATCAAAGGGTCAATTCAAGAAAATAATTAGCTTTATAATCAGCTAAAAAAAGTGTGGTGCATCAACTGAACATTCCGTCATGCGTGTATATTAATTGTAATTTTATCCTGTTTAGAGTTGCAAACAACAAGATTCGATACTTCAAGCTTCAACAGAACAAGAAGCGGTCGAATTGTTGTTCCTCGGCTGGCATCCTGGCGTGGGGAGCGAATAATTTGGCAGAAAGATGGGGATTTCCACATCTCAACTGGATTTTTGGAAAAATGTTCTACAGAGTATTCCGAAGAATCTATTAACAAAATTAAGAATAGGCTCAGGAAATCGAACCATAAGAGGAATGCGATTGTTGAATCGCCCCCTAAAGCACAAAAAAAGGTACCTTCTTATTTTTTATTAAATATTTTCTTAAGAGTTATTCTAGGATAAAATTACTCAAAGAATGACGCCATTTAATGTATTCATGTCGTATTGCTCCATTTTAGTCCAAACGGCGTCCCATCAACCGTCGCAGTTTACAGCAATATTCCACCAGAAGTAAAGTTATCGTTCAGAAGGAAAACTATGCTCCGAAAATAAATACTTTGGTAAATGCTCCGAAGAAACGGTCTTCAAATATAACACCTAGAGTATGCCTGCGAAAACTGTCGTGTTCCGAGACCGAAGTACGGACAATATCACCGGATGCCAATGTTTTAAAAATGTGCGGCAAACCATTAGAAAACCTTATGACAAGTCGGAGCATGTCCAAAGAACTTGTTTCAAGAAAAGTGACGCGACAACAAAGTCAGCCTGACAAAAACGTGAACATTTCACTAAACAATAAAATAGCCGTAGAACGTAAACCATTGTCGGAATTCAAAGAAGCACACGAAAAAAAACTTACACGCAAAAGCACCCGGCTAGAAAAATCGGCTATTGCTCATATAAATTTAAGCTTGCCAGATAATTGTGAACACCACAAGCTTTCTTCCAAACTTAATAGTGTACCAGTAAAGTGTTCTAAAAGAAAAAATGTGCATGACGATCCTCTTCCTAAACGTAACAAAAGAAATAACCAGAACGAAAAGCCGATTTTGGAAATTGCTAAAACCAGGAATCAAGTACAAAACAAAGCAGGTTTCACACAGGAAACGAACAGAGGTCAGGATGGAGAGAGAAAAATGAAATCTTCAGTTCTTTTACCCACATTACTACCTAAACTCAAGAAGGAAAAAAACACCAGGCAAGTCGAACTCATTTCAAAGGGACCTGATTTGCAAAGGAAGACAGCCGTACCTGAGCCCATTCAAGAGAACGCACCTTACAAACAGATGAACATTCAAGAGAAGGTCATCAATCAAGATAAAATCACTAAAAAGAAGCCTACATCCCACAAGCCTTCACATCAACAAAAAAAGTCATCTGCTGTTCCTGATACCGATCAGTCAATGGAGGACAGTTGCCTCACACTTACCCCATGTGCAAGTAGGTGCAATCAAAATCAATTTGATATGTATTGTATTTCTTCCATTCAATTTGTCTTCTGTACTGTTGTTATTGATTATAACAATTTTTTTAAGCTCACATTTAGCAAATTTTAAAAATGAGAATAGTTTGTATTCATATATGATGAAAAAATAGTTGCCACTTTTAAAATGCAAATTTTTTGTTTATAACACTCCTATTAAAGTTGAAAATTCTGCTCTGTGTGATGTCTGTGCCACAGAATACAATTATTTGGTACCTGCTGATGAACTTCAAAAACCGAGAACAGTTTGCCATGGTCAACATATTTAACACCTTAAATAATATCTAGCTAATTTTGTGACCTTTCTTGTTTGTTTAGGAATTGCAAAGGGGTCCATAAAAAAATCAGCCTTTCCAGCGATAAAGAAAAAGCTGGCCCGCCCTGGAACTTTACGTTATGAAGAAGACATTCGGAGATTTATTAGAGAACATAACGAGGATGAAGATGATGACGATTTTTTGTCAACAACTCCATTTCGAGCAAGTGTACCAACACTGGTATGAAAACAAATTAATTTGACTTTTATTTTAAATAAAACACTGTAATTTGAACGTGATTAAGAGGTTACAAAATTTAATTTTAACACTCTTCTCATTAAGATAAACATGTATTTTAAACCTGCTGATCTTAATAACATGATTAGGATCTAATAGTATGGTTTTTAGCCAAAAATGTTTTTACTTTATCATAACTGTATCATGTCGATAAAAATGTAGTAATCAAATTTTAAATACACATATACCTCGCTTTACGTCCTAGATACGTTCTGGAAAAGTTGGCAGTAAAGCGAAAAGCCGTATTACGAATCAATTATTTCGCTTAAAAATGTAATGATAATTAATATTGAAATTGTTTAGGCAACATTTTTTTCGTATATAATTTTAAAACTTTTTTGCAGCATATGAACAATTCGTTTTTGAAAAAAGTGGCTACGGATAATGATGATGAGGATATAGCCAATATAAATACTCCGAAATCTGTTGGAGGACTTCCATCACCATTTACACCGAAGAAAACACCAGACATCAGCGGGGGAGTTATTGGCCAGTTGATCCAACCTTTGAATATGTAGGTTTAGATTCTTGTTTCACATTCAGCTTTTTCATCCTATAATTGCAGTATCTCATCCATTTATTGCAATTATCCATTGCAGGAAACATGTTGATCACCTCGTGTATCGGATCAATAAAAGAAGGAAAAGAAAACCACATTCCATCCCTCAGGTAATCCAAATAATGTCCAATTTTTGCTCTGATTGACACATATAGGGATTTGTTTATCTTGTGGAGTATTTTTTCGAATATTATAATGTCCAAATATTATAGTCTCCATAGGGGTCATTCAAAAAGGACGTCCCCGAAATTCCATCAAAAATTTACCCCTGTTCACCTGGTGTCCATTTTATCAAGACCCTCCTTCCTCATTGACGCCTTTAATTTTTTTTTTAATATCAGGTTGTCCAAAAAATTTGTTGGAACTTACAAAGGCCCATCCTATAAATTTCCAAGCACCCGTCTCACTGCCAATTCCGCCTGCCAAAATTATTGTTTAACACGAAACATGCCCATTTCCCCTTTCACTAACCTTTAAAACTCAATTAAACAAAATCCAAAAACTGCAAAATACCATCATTTGCTGACATCCATAATGGCCTACCCCCTCCCCTAAAAGAAGGACAGCAATAAAAATGTCTAAAATTTAGAAAATACGGTTGCCATTACTTTTGGAAGTTGTAACCCGCATTCCTAACATTCAAACTAGACAGTATTTTACAGTATTAAAAATTTTGTTAAGAAAGTTGTTAATTTTAGTTCATTGCATCTATTTTTAGACTATGCAAAATAATGTTATGAACAATGCAGCAACACCAGTGCTACCCAAGTTGACCGCCGATTTGGAGGATTATGTGATAGAGGCTATAAGTGACCATGAATCAGAGAACGATGAAGATAAAGACTATTACTTTTCTGATGAAGAATCGCCCTAAAATTGTGGTTTGCGGAAATTAAAGATGAGGCAATGTAAGAGGTAGGTCTGTAACCTGTCGCCTGTATTTGGTAGATTGGTTATGATATCATTTTTTTGGTAAACTGTTAGTTAAATTGAAATGAAAGAAGTAGGGCGAAAATCCTTGCAGTGTTAATAACATTATTTACATTTAATATTTGATGGATTTCATTATTAATTGCTAATGAAAAGATTGTCAATATTTTCAATGCTAATAATTTCTTACGATTGTTCTGCATGCAGAACATAATGTAAAACTCATTTTGCCCCAATTAGAAATGTTTAGTCCCAGGTTTTCAAATTTTTAGTAAAATTCGAATTTCACTTTTGTTAAAGAAATTGCTAAGGAATTTAAAAAAAAATAACAGCTGAATTATTATTGCTTATTATAGGCTAAATTGCCTAAATGTATAAGTTGTACAAATGTAGCTTAATTTATTTCAACCAGTCATACTTCATACAGATTCCAACATGGTTTCTAAACACTGCGTAAAGGGGGTATATAACTATAGCATTTCCAATGGGTCAAATTTGCAAAGACATTCACAATTAAACGAAAAAAAAGTTTAAACAAAAATTTCTTAAAATAGCTTATTAAATCAGCAAGGGACTTTATTTGTTATTTTTCACTTTAAAATTGTAGATTTTTAAAAAATTAATATACATATTCTGATTCAGTAGTTAACCCTTTGATACGGGTGACCCTATATGGAGGTGCTGCTATGCCACATGTATGTAGCGATCAATATACAGTCCTTGCCAAAATGATAGGCACGCCATTTTTCCATGATATCTGGCAACACAGGGTAGCTACAAAGATAATACTATAGCTATGAATTCATCATTGGGTTATTAAACACACATGGAAATATTGCGGTGATTGCAAAACCAGGAATATTTTTATTGAAACATTTGAAAATAAGGGTCAGACAAAATGATAGAGGCATTATAGCGAAACATAAAATTAATATCTTGCATAGCCACCTTTGTCTGCAATAATAGAAAATATGCGATCTGGCATTGATTCATACAAAGATGTAATGTAAGATTTGGGTATTTTATCCCATTCTTCTGTTAGAGTGCACAGGTTGAAGTTTACTTAATTGACTTTATGAAAAGTATTCAGACTTACAATACAGTTGAACATGTGCTTTTACTGCAACAAGTGAACAAAGGTATAAACAACAGAACTAGAGGGAAAATTACACAGAAGGGGGTGCATGTCAACACTTCACTGCACTGCAAACATTGCACTATAACTCCTCCCTTCAATGTTTGAAATAAAACAACAACTTTAACATATTTCATTTTCAAATGTTATTGCGACAATAAAAGTCCAATACCTGCCGCAAACTTGTTGCTTAACTGCTTCAAGAGGTTTTGTTCAAATGTCTGCAGTCATCTGGTAACTTTCGAGATACTGCACTTTGATCTGTCCATTTGCTTGAAGATCTCTAATTAAGTGATACTTTGAATCAATATGTTTGGTTCGATGGCTTGCTTTTGAATTGGTGAGTGAGGCGTTTAATACAGCTCTATCTTCATAAACCAGAATGGGTTCCTCCGAATGGATTCCGAAACTATCAATCAGCTGTTTGTTCCACTCAGTTTCCTGGATGGCTTCTGACTGTGCTGTTATTCCATTTCATTAAATAACCGGTGTTTGAATTTCTATCTTCAAAATCGCCTCTCCAGTCTGCATCTGCGAAAACCGTAAACCCGATTGTGGATGGCCGTTACCTATTTGTAGCGTTTTCTTGATAGCGGTCTTGAGAAACTTGAATACTCGCTTTACTTCTGTCCAATCCTCATCTGTTGGGCTGCTAGTTTTTCTGGCTTGAATTGAAGTAGCCACTGCAATGTCTGGTCTTGTGTTTGTAGACAAATTGAGCAAAGATCCAATTGCCTTCTTATAAACATCTTTATTTGACATCTGTTAGTGAACTTCATTTTTATTACAGTAGCCTGGATCCATAGGAATGTTTGATTGCTTGCTGTCTGTTAGGTTGAATTCGATTAACTTCTTCTTGATGCACACCTCTTGGTGAACATAAAATACATCTTCACGCTCACACTCCAAACCCAAGTAGTACTTCAAATTGCCCAAATTTTTGACTTTAAAGTGTTTTTGTAGGTCAATTTTGAATTTATCCAGTTCTTGATTGCCTTCAGCTGCAGTTATGACATCATCAACATGTACTAACGAATACATCCTCATGTCACATTGTTTCTTGATGTACAAGCATAAATCTGCTTCACTTTGTATAAATTTACCTTGCATCATTGCATCATGCAGCTTCCTGTTTCATTCCAATGCCCCTTGCCTTTGTCCATGTAGGTTTTTGTTTAGCTTGTAAACATGTCCTGTTGTAGGGAAGACCCTACAAATTGGAATTGGTATAGTGGTATTTGGGACTATTGGTATATTTGTAATTGGCACCAATATAACATATATTGGTACTTGGATATTGGTATCACTGGCAATGGTATATGCTGGCATTCTGGATGACATTTTCGACCGAAAAATGTCATTTTTCTTAAAAAAGAAATTTAAAACTGGCAAAGACAATTAAACTATACAAGTTTTTTATTTAACAAATGGAAACATTGAAAAAAAGCACAATAATTCACTAGTAAGCAAAACTTTTTAGGCCAATTAATGTTGGAAAAAGTTTTCTTGACTAACGTACAGTGGATCTCTTCAATATCAGTTTCAGCTTGTTGCTTAGCTCGTCTTCTGCATTGTGTAATTGACAAAAGCTTATTAGACACCATATTTAAAATTCTACTCCTGATAAAGATTTGAAAAGTTTGATTTTTGCTTTCTTAAATCCTACAATAAAGAAATTGTTTTGTGGATACCATTGCCAAAAACAGCATATGAAAATGTTACATTCACATATGCTTAGTTAATCAAAGTCTGCAAATTTGCCAAAACACCCTCTGTATACATGCAAATTGCAAAACTTGCTGAAAAGAAACATTTCTTAATTTACTTACCTCACTAACCGTTAAATACATTTTTCCAAAGGAAGCAAACAAAGCCTGATTAAGCTGTCTACACTTTCTAGAATGAAAGTTATAAACGTTCAGATTTTTTTTGTCATTTGAAAATTGACATGTATACAGTGGTCAAAAAAGTTTTCATCCACCCATCATCTACATGTTTGAATTGTAATAACGTTTTATTCAAGAAAGAAAACAGTTAACTTTCAATTGAATTATGTGCATTATTTTTAGAATGTTTAATGCACACAATTCAGTTGAAAGTAAAATGTTGCCGACGCCGGCGGTCGAGTGGGTTACGTGCTTGCCTCTCGATCCTAAATGCTGGGTTCGCTCTCAGGTCGAGGTCGGTGAGAATTTTACGGATGGGAGAAATTCCCAAAGTAGCGGCTCTTTCGGATGAGAGTTTAAACCGAGGTCCCGAGTTGATTGTTGCACGTTAAAGACCCCTCGTAGGCTAAATTTCCAGGTAGGTGTTGAAGGCCCATCCCCTGGCGTTGGTGTTTAGCCCTCATGTTGCAGAAATAGGCCAACGTTAAAAATCAACAAACAAACAAACAACGAAAGTAAAATGTTTTCTTTCTTGAATAAAATGTTATTTAAATTCAAACATGTAGATGATGAGTAGATGAAAACTGTTGATACAGTGTATATTACTATAGTGTCCTAGCTAATTTGATTTTAACCTTAATTTTAATTCAAAGAATTAATAACAGATAATACCGTTATTAATTCTTTGAATTAAATGATGATAATGATTTGAATTAAATTAGGGTTAAAATTAAATATATATATATAGCTATAGGACACTAGTAGATGCGCGTTTTTTTTAAAAATTAAAACGTAAACGTACGAACGTTTTTAAAAACGTAATTTTTAATTTAAATCTACTTTCCTACCTACCAGACGGCGGGAAATCACGTCACTTACCTACGGCACAGGGCGGTCCTATAAATTGCATGTGAATTAAAATTAATTAATTAGCTAGCATGCATGCATAACTTTAAGATATACCATATATTTACCAATGGGCCACTCGATCGTAGACATCATTAAATTTCACACAAAAATTTAATTTTTTGTGTGAAAATTTAATATTTCTACGATCAGTGGCCTATTGGTGTATATATATATATATACAGTGGTGGCCAAAACAAACGTAACTGGGTGATTAACTTTTTCAAGTTGCGAAAAAAAATCTATGGTTTAAATCCAAGAAAAAACCATATGGATACCTG
>JAQGBW010003140.1:0-17206 GCA_034698625.1 Julus scanicus
TATTGAAACTTTTTTATTTTGAAAATGAAGTGAAGTGCAAATTTTACCATTGAAATACATAGGGTACCAAACCCCCTCAACGAAAGCATTCGTTATTCAATGTTTTGTAAACAGCTGATTATACATGTACTTAGACAGAAGGCTCCTGTCACAGAAAGCCTGTAGAACACCGCGATAGATACAATCTATTTATGCATAGCAGTTATTGATGCAATAAAATACTGCAGCTGCAAAGCTAATACCTGCAACGGGGAAAACTTTTAAAACTTTCAAAAATAAGACTGTTGCCTGGAAACATGCGAAAATAATTGATTTTTCTAAGGTTGGATCCACATTAGAAATTTTTTTTCACAGAATGTACCACATTACTTACATTTTTGTGCATAAAAAGTATAATTTTTCTCGTCACCCTGTTGTATACAGTTGATTGTTTTCTAATTTTTATGAAACTAAGCTACTTCAAATATTCAATTCAGCTGCATTTAGTGTAATGCATAGACAAAATAACGTCTACACAAATAATTGCTGTATTTTGCATAAAAATTAGTTAATTGCATATAAACAATGTTATCCTACATCATAAATAAATTGCCTTTATGATAATTACTGTCTAGGGCTTCGTCGACGAACTGTATGATAAAACAAATAAAACTAAAGTTGTACACCGGTGATTTCCCGTCTACCAGGTGTTAAATGATGTCACCAATTCAATGACGATTAATAAACAATATGTTATGCAAAATACGTACTGAAACTGCGACTTACTGGATAATAATTGTTCGGAAATTTGGGTTTTTACAAATTATTAAACATTTATAAAGCTACTTTCATCTTATTCAATGATGACATCTAAGAAAACATGTTCACAAGTTGCCTGTTCCGTTTTACAATCACCAATAGATCTCTCGAATATCTTCAATATGGCAACATTTAGGTAAAAAAGCTGTCATGTTCAGAAAAATTTAGTTTAGTGGAAATCTCTACAAAGTCTCCATCAGTTTTCCACCAACTTTGCCACTGCATTAATGGACACGGAATTGACACGTAATGGATGTGTGTAAATATACATCTTTCTAACATTTATTTGTTGTATAACAATCGTCTTATCCAGACGTGCCCCATTTATTCGCTATCTACTACATATCGTTGCATAAATGAGTCCGCATATCGATTAGAATTTTCAAACTACAAAGCGAAGCGTACAAAATTTGATAGCATTTCTCATCAGTATTGTCATATCGCTGCCAGAGGAGTCATCCATTATAAACTTAACAGAAGATAACATAAAAGTGCTCGAATGGCATGATAATAGGTATATTACTGGAACCAGTTTTTCCAACCAAATTAAAATTACAGTAGAGCCTATCTAAATGCATACGCTTTGGACTGGTGAAAAATATGCTTTTATACAGGTTATGCATTTAGACAGGTTCATTTATATACACACGAGTCCAAAGTCTTGTCCGAAACATTCTATTCCGGTTTACGAACGTCTCTGTTTACGAACACCACACGTTGTTTCGCTTTACGAACGATGCTTCAGTTTACGAACACATTTCTCTGGACCACTAATCAAAGGTCCGAGTTTCTGCAATTGTTTTACTAGTTCCAGCAGAACATCTTTGTTACTAATAAGTTTTACTAAACACAGATAACATCGAAAATGTTATAATTTCCAAGGATTTAAATTAAAATCGATATTAGTTTGAAGGATATAGCCTACATTGCAAATATGGCAAAAGTTCGTCTCTTGTTTTATCCACGCCAATTGCAGATGCAATGGATGGCAATCCATTGATGATCTTAAAAAGAATCTGCAAAATGAACTTGATTCGCTGCAACATCAACAGGACGACACCACGTGGGTGTCCTTATTTCCTATAATGTTGGAAATCATGGATGTAAATATTAAACTGCTTTCTGCTAATATTACTGTTATATTGATTTCCATTCTGAATTATTTCCACACATAAGCCATAACATGTTACAAAAAAGTCTATGACAACGCATTATTTGGATTTACATTTATAACTGCAATGCAAAAAATTGATTCTGTTAACGAACTTTTCGGTTTACAAACATGGTCGAGGAACGGATAGTTCGTAAACCGAGGTTCCACTGTACACCCAGTTCTAGTGTCGCGATGGCAAACAAGGTGACAACTAAATAATCTGTCATGGTACTCGTCACATCACGAATTCTCAAAATTTCCAAAACTTAGCTCTAAACATTAAAACCCCTAACCATGCGGAAGCATGCTACATTTTTGGCTCAGCTCTCGACAGCTGCTCTCAAAATTCTAACATGATTCAAATTTTGCGAGCTGTTATCAGAGAGGCTAGGACTCACGTGTCCACTAGCGATAAAACTCGAAAAAGACAGCTATCGGACATTACTACACGCATTAACACGTGCTACTCTCACAGGTGTGTCTATTGGCGAGAACTGCTATCGAGAGCATCTCGCCACTTTAATTAACACTTACCCAAAACTTCCGCAAGAAACTGGCACCAGCATTACCGAATCCAGTGTAGGTCTACCAGAAGGAAAATATGGAAATTTATAAACACCAGGCTCTTATTAGAACACATGGACGCCATCTTGCAACATCCATTCTCAATGCCTCACCTGCCTATCGGTACCAAATCCGAGCGCGTGCACGTAGGGGTTACTACGAACATTGTACTTCTTGCGTGGTCGCAGTAGATATGGGGTCACCGAGGTCAGCGATAGCCACTCCATGGGGGTCATCGGGTAGGGATGGCACTTAATCCGCCATTAAAGGCTGTTCAACAACACTGTCCGAATGTTCAACATATTCTGCGAATGCCTGATTAGACGTCCCCAGTCGTCGACAACAATGTGACTTATCGACTGATAAAGGCGAGATTGTCGTTGAGAGCAAATTAACGATCGGATAAACAGCTCCCACGTTAAATTGTCAACACATTCAACGTTGCAAAAATTATCTCAACAATTCTTCTGGGAGTGGAAGAGCACAAGTCCAAAGTTCGAAAAAAGTACAAAAAACAAGAATAAAAAACTTAGACTGCCTGAGACGAAATCGCTTGTAATTTCTTAAACCATCGATCCACCATTCAAAATCAACTGTTCGTAAAGTGGCTGCCGAGTTTTCTGGTGAAACAACACATGTTTCTGATGCAATTCTCAAACACCGATTCGCCACTTGAAATCACCTGTTCATAAAGAGGCCACTGGTGAAACCACACGATGTTTTTGATGGTTAAAACCATTGATTCACCACTAAAAATCAACTGTTCGTAAAGTGGCCGCTGAATTTTCTGGTGAAACAACACAATGTTTCTGATGTATTCCTTAAACACTGATTCACCACTAAAAATCACCTGTTCGTAAATTGACCACGGAGCTTTCTGAGGAAACAACACAATGTTTCTGATGCATTCCTTAAACACTGACTCACCACTCAAAATCAACTGTTCGTAAATTGACCGCTGAATTTTCTGGTGAAACAACACGATGTTTCTGATGCATTCCTTAAACCACAGATTCACCACTAAATCAAATGTTCGTAAAGTGGCCGCTGATCTTTCTGGCGAAACCACACGATGTTTCCGATGCATTCCTTAAACACAGATTCACCACTAAAAATCCCCTGTTCGTAAAGTGGCCGCCGAATTTTCTGGTGAAACAACACAATGTTTCTGATGCATTCGTTAACCATCGATTCCGTCAGTTCGTAAAGTCGCCGCTGAACTTTCCGGTGAAACAAACCAATGTTTCTGATGTATTCCTCAAAATATAGATTCACCGCTTAAAATCACCTGTTCATAAAGAGGCCCAAAGACACCTAGGTTCATAGAAGGACTAAACATTTGCTGAGATTCCTGGTGAAACAAAACGATGGATGTATTCCTTAAAACATCGATTCAAAAGTGAAAATTTCCTGTTTGTAAAGGAGCTTCTGGTGAAACAAAAGACGGTGTTTCTGATGCATTTCTTAATCCAGCGATTAATCCTGTTCGTAAAGAAGCCATATTTCTAAAACATTCCTTAGATGTCTAAGTGCCAACAATACCAAGAACTATACGGTCTTCTAGGAAATTTCAATTATTCTCACGCTACCAAACATTGAAATGCCAGAAGCAAGTCATTTCAACTGACTCAACGTCCGAAGGAAGCTCAAAAAATAATAAAACGTCTAATTGGTTAGGAATTATTCGGAGTGGGAAGGCCAGCCAACCTGGCATTTTGATGAAGGGCGAAATTAAAATTTTAAAAAAAAAATACATTAAATAACAATGAGTGTGCTTGCAGCTGTCATCTTGATGACTTAAACGCTGGTAACTTGTGTTGCGTAACAAAAAACTATACATTACAACATGAACCAACTTTTTTCAAATTTTGCATTTAGGGGTGGATCTAACAAACAAAACAGGAGCCTGTTTTAACGGTCGATTAGCTAACCGCAGTTTGATGCAACCTATCAAGAATCGACACGCATCATTAGCATCAACTTCTGCAATGGAACATGAAAATACCTGTTGACGTGTGGCCCTGACTTCCTGAACTTTATGACGTAATCATGTAATTAGTATTCCTGGCAGCACATACGGTTTGAAAATATCGAGGAAACGCTGTCAAGTGTGAAATACCTTTAATTCAACTTGATTTGATCTTGTTTAAACGCTCTAATAATCAAAAAAAATTTCCCACAAACTCACAAACTTAAATTTAGACTTTTTTTCCAACTATAATTATTTCCTAAAACCTAACTATTTGTCAAGTCTTCCCCAATTCAGGAAAAAAAAACATGTTCACTGAATTTTAAGGGCTTTACAAGTCTTGCATGAAGCATTACACATATTGGTGAAAAACAGATGCTGATGATAAATGGCGCTCTCTGAAGTCTGCACCAAGTCTATAATTCTCCAAAACCTTTCATGTTTTTTTTTTTCCAGTCTGTTTTCCAAGGGCAATTTTTTTTTCTATTTTGAAATCCAACTGTGAATAAATACTGCATAATGAAATTGTGTAAAGAACAGTTTTGGCAACACGTCAAATGGATTCCAGGCAACAGAAATGAGAAGTTTACCATCATGATACCAGACAACACGAACACGTATGCAAAACCCGAAACATAATAAGAAAGTCACGAATTACATAGCAGGGAAAAAAGTGAGGTTTTTGACTGGTTGCATCAAAACATGGTAGAAACCGTAGATCTAAAATGAGGTCTTGTTCTCTACAAATCCACCAATCCTGTCAAACTACAAATTGTGCATTACTGCTTCACACTACTTGTTGACTATTGTTGTAAGTTACCTGACCATACAGCCATAATTAAATTCATGCAGCTATGAAGGTCACGTGCACAAAAACAGGAAAACCTTCAAAATTAACAATAGGCAAAGCAATCCGTGTCTTGAAAATAAAAAGCAACTTATTGCAACAGCAGCCATCATCTTTAATTATAGTAAATTGTTTACTGGCACAGAGTCTCGTTAATAATTTATCAGGCGAAGTGCCTCCAAGCCCTTTTTCCAAACTTTAGACAGCTAACCCTGGATTAAAGATGTGACAAGGACCAGAGATCCATGGCCGGGACCGAAGTGGGGGAGGAGGGAAAACTAACTGAGGGAGAGGGTCTAAAACACCATATATCCCTCCCAAGGCCCGGGTTATTTACCCCTTCCTCTCGCCAGACCAGGAAGACAGACCTGCTGAGATTATACTTGGTTGATGCATCACTAGACTGGGATCGATCTCAGTTTCTTGAACTACAAGAAGGCTCCAATTATTATGAGGAATTAGGTTGGATCATTACAATAGACATCAATTACGTTTCCTGGCCAATTACTAGGGTTATACACCAGCATAAACAGGTGATTGTAAATTGCTGACGACCCATCAGACAATCATCGTTACGCGTTTTATGAGCACTTGCTCTGAATATGAAATCACTTTCGCGGATTTGGTTATAATCACAGTCTCAGACCGACATTTTCGGTTACGAGTGTAGAAACAATACGTTTCATCAGGTCTTGTCTTGTTGTGAGTGAGAGAAATTGCAAACAGAACTGTTATATATTTCAGAACAGAATAATGCGAGACGGCGAGTGTTTTATCACAGCCCTCGAGTTTGTAAAAAACGGTTAACTTATATCTAATCTACATGACCGATAGAGATTAGTTTACTAATCATTGAAGATATGACAACAAATATTAAACAAGGCGCACATTTTGAAGAAACAAACACCACAAACGGAAAGCAGTGTAATGTTTATTACCTGATAGAGCTTGGCCACCAGTTTGACAGATTGCAATGGTTTCTTCAGACTCCCTACACAACGTATCCGTACACTGAAAATTCATTCGTATGCAGCAGGCGACCTTGTCTACCTCTGAACGCGGTGTTTTTTGCCATGTCTCGCGAATTAATCCTAGAATGAAGAAAAAGTTAAAACGGAAATTGGGACGAGGACTCAGTTAGGCTTAAAACTTTTTGTTGTTCCAAATGCAGCTTGCATCCTATTTCGCGCGACTTCTGCACCACACTGTAGTTAATCAATTTACCCGCATTTCTAACCGTTTTACTAAGCATAGCACTCACCGAACACGCCCACAAGTTATTATAATCAATTCGCACGTACTCCCATATTTAATTTACGTTATCACACGCCTTATTAAACACGAATTGTATTCCCAGATGCTGGCACACGACTACATTCTTCCACTCTTGCTGAAGTTTTCACTTTTTTCAATACTCCGTTAAACGACCTCCGAAATGTACGGCGCTTTTGCTAGTGGACGTTTCACGTTAAGCTGATGCACGAGGCTGCCTCATAAAACACTGGCAGCGAGAACTTTAGCAAAGGGGACATTCAAAAAGAACGTCCTCAAAAGGTGATGTGGGGGTCTTCTGGCATGTGGACTGGGGGGAGGGAAAGCCATTATTGTCGTCCACTAATGATGGTATTTTTCAGTTTTTGGCATTTCTGTTAAATTTAGTTTTACAAGTCAGTGAAAGGGAGACCAGAAGAAACGTGTCCCTAGGGGGTGATCCATAAATTATGTCACACTTTTTTGCCTCTTTTTAAACTACCCCCCCCCCACCCCTTAGTCACAATTTCCCTATCCCTTGGTCACAATTGTCACAAAAAAAAAAAAACCACCCACCCACCCCCCTAGGTGGGACATAATTTTTGAATGGCCCCTATAGTCCCAAATGTTTAATTTTTAGCACCTCTGGAACGTCTGGAATCCTACCTAAACTTGTGTTAAACACTAGTTTTATTCTGGAATTTCCCTTCGAGATCATCAAATTTCCGTCGTGGAATTGGTAGCGAGACGGGTACTTGAACATATGATATGGGCCTTTGGGCCTGGGGCCATCCAAAAAATACCTCATCAAGGGCCGCACGCATGCGCACTAATGTTTTTAAGCAGAAGCCACGCCCTGTTTTTTTTTAAGGTCCGCCCTTCACGTGCAACGCCATGAAACAACCCGCTGCTGGAGCTGTGAAACGCACAGGTGGCTGCCATTTTTAACGAATAAAAATGAATTTCTAGTATTTTAGACAATATTCACAGAGAATGGCAGGGCTGCATTTTTAAAAAAAATTTGCTTGAGCATTAAATTCATAACACATTTTCTGTGCATAACAGAGCTTTAAAAAATATTTTTTACAAAAGTTTTGAGAAATGTAAATGAATAAACCTAATGAAACCTAAATGTGAACCAATCTTACCAAAAAAAGAATTCCTATGCCCTAAGCTTGGCACCCTTCCATGAGATCCCTAAATTTTTTAAAGAATGTTCGTAATTAAGGATTTTGGGAATTACGTGCATTTGAGAAACAAGTAACAAATGATACATTTTTTACATGTTGTGTCTTATTTTAATGCTGAGGAAAATTTTGTGCAATCGCTCCTCTCTTGAAAATTAAATAAATTAAAATTCGACAATAATTAACGTTATTAAATATATTTACATAAAACGAATGGAACGCACAATAAATCATATACATAATCGATAGTATTTACAAAAGAACTTTGATATGAAAGTGCAATCTGACAATATACACGAGGATGACAGAGTTGAACATCACAATGGCGACGACTCCATTTATTGTGACATAACATTTTTCTTTCGCTATAGGCTCTGTGCGTTTATCCCCAAAATGGACGGTATTTCAGTGAGGTTAGCAGTTTGTCACCTCGTAAGGAATGATGCCACTTTGACATTACCAGGACTTCTGATGCAAAAACAGGAGTGCATATGAATAGTTCCTATTAAAAACATAAAGCTGCCAAAAACTGCAAATATCTGTAATGGTAAAAACTTGGAAAATACTCGATCCTGTTTAAACAAAAACTTGCTTATGTTTCAATAATTAATGAAATCTTCTCGATATTTCATAAAATAAGTAAATATGGGAATAATGAATGATTTTCCCTACAATATATTTCTCTGCCGATTGTGACACTGGTAATAATTGAATAATTGAATAAACATTGCAAATGCTTTCACAGAATCACGGAACATCTTTATCATCATATGCATTCGTTTAATGAGCAGAATTGCTTATCGTTAACCTCATCAGCTGGAATCTCTTCAAAACTTTCAGAATCTTCTTCTTCTGCAATGCTTAGATTTATAAAAACGTGACAAGGTTTTAGTTAAATTCCACGTGGCGCTTAACATTTTTCTGAAGATAGGTTAATGAATTTTGTCATTATTTTTGAAATTCCATCATAACTGACAAAATTTGTTTCATCGTTTAAAAATTGTGTCCAGACATTTTAGGAGATTCACCATGGAAAAATTATTAATATTTGGCGCAGTCCTTGATACAATACTTTCTTTAGATTTGGTCACGTCATTCGGAAATGTCCTTAAGTCACGACTAGATGAAAGTAAATCCTGGTTTTAGATAAACCTATTCCTTGCACAAAACTTGTGTTGCTGAAAACTACAAAATTCAGGTTTTTTTTTGCATCTCCATCAACATTCCTCCATAGCATCATCCTTTGATGGCGCAAAGGCCTTATTAGGGTCTAACCTTTAAATTTTCTTGAACCTTTAGAAAAATCATTGAATGTTTCATGAAACAACGCATGTAAGTGAGTCAAGGTTCATCTGCTCCTCACTCAGGAAAACCTGTTTTCAGCTTTCTCAGGGATGGTGTCCAATCTCTTGTCCCTAAAATCGTACAGCGGGTTACGAAGCAGGCTTTCTGCGAACAGAGACGAGGGAAACATCTTTGCAGTCCTGCCAACCGCCTCTGGGTCATGGGTGAGCGAGAACACTGTGGCCGTAGAAGTGGTGGACGACCCGTCCTTTCGCAAAGCGGCAGCGGCGCTGCGATCGCGGAGGGCCCGCATTTTAGGTCCGAAGATGATGGCCAGCACCAGGGTGGCAGAGGCGATGAGTCCCGCACACACAGCTGGCTCTTGGTACCATTCGTCAGCGGCCAGGAATACAGTCAACCAGGTGATCCACACTGGCACGGAAGCCACGGCCGCGACCAACACCCAACGTCCCTCATCGTGGTTCCTGCGAATGTGGCGTGCATGCAGAGCATAACCTCCTGCTAGCAAGAGCAGGAGCAGCACGTATGTCTGTGCGCAGGCAAAGTCTGCCTTGCCGGTAAGGCATCGCGGTTCTCCGTTCTCTAGGATGCCAGCCATGGGCCTGGTGAGGACTGACCACTGGATGCTAAGGGCAACCTGAAGGCCTACAATGAATAACAGGGTAAATGCCTGGTTGAGGTAACTAATCCTACCACCCAAGCCCAGATAGGCGAGACTACGCAGCTGCATGACTTTGACAAACAAGACCCCGTAGCAAAGGGCGTAGGATGACGAGTGAAGGAACAGGCGCCAGTTGCACAGTGCCTCACTGGGCGGCAGCACAAAAAGTGTGCTGGTTGCGTACAGGCCGGCTACGGCCAATAGCAACAGCACCCCCAAGAACTGGTTTCCGGCGAGTGTACGGTCGCAAATCTTGACCAGTACATAGATGAAGACATAAGCAGTGGCCAGCAGGCCCAGTCCGGCTGCCACAACCACAGCGGTGGCCCAGGCGCGGCCATCGAAGGCAGCACGGGGGGAGAAGTGCAGCACACTCACCCAGGACCTGCGACCATCTTCTCCTTCGCCGCCTGCCTCATAAGCCTCTACAGCTTCGGCGCCTGAGCTGGTGCGGTATGCTCGTGTCGACAACGCCCGTTGGCGCCATGCAGCATTCAGGTTCAGTCCTAAATTGTCGCTGTACCAGCCAACCTGCAGAGTAAATGAGACTGTTAGCAAATCCATTTCCTTACCATCTTGGTTTTCTTGAAGAGATCCTCATCATTCAATAATTACCTGAAAAGCTTGCGACGAACCGTTGAAGGCATATATGTCAAAATGCTTAAAGACAAGCTTGCCATCAGTGGTGAATTTGAGCCTGGTTCCCTCCACCTCCATGGGCTCATTTCCTTGCACGGTGAAGCTGAGCTTCATGAGTGCCGTCAAGATCTCTTTAAAGTTAGGCTGTCCTCCGAGGTTCTGCCTAACGCAACGAGCACTCAGCTTGCAGCGGTCAATCTGCACCATTCGTAGGGCAGCAGCCAAAGCCGATATGGCCTTGCTCACGAAAGGCACATTTGGGTCTTGCCGATATCCATTCTGCAAGTCACTCAAAGTCAGATTTGAGCAAAACTTTCCTTTTGTTCTGTTATCGCTGCTGCAATGATACTCCTTCTGTAGGTAAGCATCAACCGCCAATGGCCTCCCTTTAGCCCTGCCAGCTAACGCCCCAAGAAACGACGTGCTGAAGTCTTGTAGGTAAGCCGCATGTGGGGTTAGCAGAAAGCCTCGCTTCAGGACGCTGCCCCAGGTTAAGATGTGATTCTTGTCCAGAGAGGGGATGGCCACAATCCACGTAATCTCATTGATGACTTCGCGACCACTCAGCACACGCACCAGAATGTCGAGTTCGTTTGGTTCCAGCATCAGAACTACCACACATGGACTGTTGGCCTGTGAAGCGAATCAATGTTATTAAAAGTTCTGCAGTGATGAGTTAAAATCATGGAATTGAAAAAATAGATATTTATACAGACCTTCTTGTTGGCCAGAATGCCTTCAATGGCCTCGATGCCAATGGTGTCACGAGTAAGTGTGAGCGTCTGGACAATGGTAACGTCTTGATGAATAGCGGCCAAAGTAAGATCCTGAATGGCCGCCGGACTGGACGAGATGGCATATATGGTTTTCCATCGCAATTCGGCTAACAACGCCCCCACGGCATGGACAATACTTGCCATGGTGGGAGCCGTGGTCAACACATTAGGCTGTGCAGGAAGGCCACTAGCGGCACTAGGGGTGGCCAGGACAAAGGGCACCGAATACACTGCTAACAGGCCAAGAGCAGGCCTCAAAGCCTCAGCCTCGCCTATACCAATCACTCCTAAAAAGAAAAAAAAATCATCAGTTTGATGAAACAAAGCACTGGAATCCCTATAGCTGGTATTCAACAGAGGTGTCGCGAAGGGTCCGCAGATGCGCGGTTGTAGTTTCAGAGGTTGCCAGTTTTTTTACAGATTGGTCTTGCCTGATTTTGCCTGACCATTATGCCAATTTTTCCTGACTTTTCCTGACTTCTAAAAATATTTTTCCTGACCATATTTCAATAACTTAACAAAATTTTAATTATTTTTAAAAATATACAAAGGCTAGCACAATTTTTGTTTCAAATACACAATTTAATTGTTACACAAGAGAAATTTTATCGCTACGATTACACTCCCCAACAGCTACATTAGATTCAAGATTTAAATATATATATATATTGCCAATAGTATAAAGCCTTATTTTTTTTCCTGACCAAATTGCTAATTTGCCTGACTTTTCTAGCAAAAAGGCTATTTTTTCCTGACTTTGCCTGACCTTAATTTTCTTGCCTAACTTTTCCTGACTTTGCAGAAACTGGCAACCATGTAGTTTGAAAAGGGTGGAGAATTTTCAATCATTCATGAGGTAAAATCACTCCTTAAAATCAATGTTACGACTTGCATAGTGTTTTTAAAGTTTAAAAACATGAAAGGCACAGAGAAATAATGTTAAATCTAAAATAAAGGTACATTACTAAATATGGGTAAAAACGAGATTTATAAATTTAATATCTAAATGATAAGAAATGTCTTTACCGATCATGGGAACAGATTCCTTGGCTTCGCACGAGCCCGGAAATTGCGTCCCTGTTTTTTGAAGGAAGCCCATGGTGTGCTGCAGTGTAGAAACAGCAGTATCGCAGGTGTCGTACACCTTCAAGCCTGAAAGATTGCAAATGACAAAAGAGTGGTAAGAAAATTTGTGGTTAGACTTTTGGCATATGGCATCTAAATGCCATTTGTACAAGTAGAAAGTATTATTCTTACCTAATTTTGGCATACTGGCTTCGGTTTGATTGTTGAGGGTCTCAATAGCCCAAATGGCGGCCCAGAGTTGCTGCACAGCGGCCGGATTTAAATCGCCACATGAATGGTTGGTGCCAGGATAGGGCAGAGACTTGTGTAAGTCGATGAAGACCCCAATATATATCTGTAAAAAAAATTTGATTGAGATTGTTATAACCAAAATTTAAATAAAAAATATTGCGCAATTTGTGGATACACACAATCCGTGGTAATTCTGTGGCATAAATTGTATGCATGCAGTAATTACAGTAAATACCGCAATTTTAATTCAGTTTATAATATTGGGTGTGGATGAGGAAACTTAGATTCCCCATTTTCACATGACCTACTTTGGCAATTTATAAAAAATGATTTTATTCAATAAATATGGAAAATAATTTTTAAAAATCCTCACTCTCTAGGTCATGCATAAATAATGCGTAATTCAAGGAAATTCTAATTTTATGAAATAGAATACAAGGTTTTTATTCTTACATCTCCAGGATAGGAAAAAGTGGAGGATATTTTGGTACCACTGGCCGGCGTCTGAGCCCCAAAACACGTGCTCATCAGCAGCAAGCAGCCCCACACGATGAAAACTCGCATTTTGATCAGCATATCTGAATATGAAAAAAAGGTTGCATTAGCATTTTTAATTGAGTATAACATTTAAAATTACGAATGAACATGTTAACAAATGTCCAACATTTATTTTCAAAGTTCGATAGATTCTCATTTTCAACAAATTGCCAAATATCTTGCAAAAATAACTTTACTTTTCCAGGACAACTGTTTATTTGGGACAAATCATAAAGTACAAGAGACCAACCAAAGGGCTGATTGATTATGAAGCTATCTTAGAAGTGCAACATGCATTTTTCCGACAATCAGATGAAAATTTATATTGTGAAAATTATGAAATAGCTGAAAATCATTATATGAAACAATCTATGAAAAAGTTTTGAACTGGATCGAACAACTACACATAACCAGTGCATGTATCGAAACCAAAGAAGACAATTGAGTAAATTGTTTATATTTTCTTGTTGAAATGTTAGTTTGTAGTTTTCTGATATCCGTTAATTGCCTAATTTGACACAAAAACAAATGGGACTGCACTCCGACTTCTCCAGACGGATACATGGAAATGCTTTTAAAGAATTCTATATGAAAAAACAAAATTTTCCTTCACTGACACTAAAGACATTGAACGGGAAGGAACTGCGCTGAAGACAGTGAACCTGAAGGAATCGCACTGAACAGACACGGAACGTAGGTGTGTATAGATGGACCTTTAGCGATGATATTTTTATCATTAGGAAAGCTGCATAATTGGGGTAAATTCACCAGAATCCACCGAATTCTCTGGAATGAAACTCTTGAGGACGAGCAGGGATTTACTCTGATGATGGGAATATTATATAACAATTGAGCTACAAGAAATTCAATTCAACAATTATGTTTGTGTGTACAGGGATTTACAATATGGATGCTTCAAAAACTCGCTGATGTTCAGTATATACAGTATTCAAGCTTAATTGGAAAGTGGTTTGAATCAACAGCGTTGACCGCAAAACTGCATAAAATTATCCCGGCGGAGGGGCGGCCAGCCTCGGCCGACCGGACCATCCATCACCCGTGATGGCCGGCAGGGTGAAAAGGAGGAAAAGGTGTATACGAAACATTCGTGCAGGTACACCAAAAAAATAAAAAGGTGTATTTTTTGTTGGGTGGTCGTGGTCACCTCACATTCCGGGATGCCCCCTGCAGAAAGCGGTGCTGGATGACCGGCCGGGGCAGCGAAACCGGCGAGATTAACCCATAGATTCTAGATTAGGCCATAATGGGTTAGAATTCTAAAAAAACCAACTGAATTCTTAAAAATAAAACTTGTCTATTTCTTGCTAAATTTCTTGTGTTTTAAAGTTTAACCAAAGATTTTCAAAAGTGATAAATACTAAAATTGCAACTCCAAAACAATTTCATGATAATGCATCATCTAGAATTTTCCAAAAGCAAGTGCATTTTAAAGTTGTAAATTTTTAAATAATTCTCCAGCTATATTCATTTTTTTTTAGTAAAATACTAGGCCAAAATATTTTCAAAATTAAGTGCAAATTAAGTTTCCAACCCTGTTTTTCCCCCAAATCACGACAAAAACTTTTCATTTCGTTAATGCTGAAATTCTACAAACTTCCAACCTCATTTTTAGAATTTTTTTCCCAGCATTTTCAATCAAGTTTTTGCGAATGTTGTCACACCTCAAATTAAGTTTTAGTCGTTATTAAGAGGCGTACCAGGAAATAATTTATTTAAAGCCAGTTTCACCAACCTACTTTAACGTTCCTTAACGTTAATATCAATTAAGACCTTGCAACTGTTTAAAAACAAAATAGAACAGGCTGGTGAGATTTGAAATTAGTAAGATCAGCTACACAGGTACACAAAAGTTGCAAATATCAACAAATCCATCTTGCAAACACGCAATTTTGCAAAATAGCAAAGTTGCGTGCATCCACACAAACATTAAATATTTACCAGAATTACAGGTATTCGCTCAATTCTCTCGAACCCGGATCGGATCCTCGATTCACACACGCAGTCTAGCACAGTGTCCTCCGAGCAATTAACCGCTCAACCATTCGATGCCCGTACATCTCCAAGTAAATCCTGATGCATCACAAGCTGGTCACTGTTTTCACTTTTTTTTCACTCTTTCCAAGAGGTAGCCCCTGGGTAAAGCTAGGTTTCAGCTAGCCACACTATCAGAGATGCACATCTGTTTTGCGGAGGTGCGTTTCGTATGCCGTCCCCGAACCCACTGACGGCCGGCCAGCGGATGACCCCGTGCCAGGGGTGGACACGCGACCACCTGCCGTCACGTGCACGCCCGTGCACGCGCTCTCCAGCTCCCACGCTCCCATTGGTCGGGGGGGAAACGCCTGGCCACGCCTGCTGACCGGCGTACCACATCAGGTACCTCAACCCCAACCGTCATTGCATTTTCTGAAAATTGACTACCTACTCGGTCGCTAGCACATGTTTTTGTGTAATCTATAACTGCACTCGGAATATATATATACTCTAGATTTATATTTCACAATAACTAAAAACATAAGTTGCATACAGAAAAAACTGAGTCATAAAAAAGTAGAACTCAATTAAAAAAAATCGCAACTTCGTGAAAAATGCTTCGATTTAAATGAAATTTGGCACTTGCATAGAACAATAGTGTGGGAACAAAAATGAATTATAAAATGTGATCAAAATGTTCTCCAGTGGCCTTTACACAAGCCCGGAGTCTAACGCGACATTCTTTGATTGTGGAATCGATTATATGGTGGTTGAGTTCAATCCAAGGTTTCTTGATTCGTAGTTTCGAGTCTTCGTTATTATTAATCTTCGATTTGTAAACCTTTTCCTGGAGAACTCCCCAAATTCTGTATAGTCCACTGGATTCAAGTCCGGACTGTTTGGTGGCCAGTGGTTGGGTTCGATGAACTGTGGCGTTTCCAGTTGCAGCAGTTCAACTGTTTCAGCTGAACGGGTGTCTTGTTGAAAATAAAAAAAAATCCGAAAATTGTTTGTTGCATGTCCGGAAGAAGTTTTTGTTCCTACACTATATTGTTCTGTGCAAGTGCCAAATTTCATTAAAATCGAAGCATTTTGCACGAAGTTGTGATTTTTTTTATTGGATTCTACTTTTTTATGACTCACAGTATACAACCAACTCTACAATAGACTAGTTCAGTATTTTTCCACAAAATTTGCCACAAGCATTTGATAGAATGTTGACAAGATTTTACATTATTGAACACATGATTAGAAACGTTTGCAGCACTTTAAAACTGCAACAAGTATTTCACCAAAGCACGAATATGTTTAAAAGCAACAAATATAACATTTTTTATAACTTCAAACATATAATTCAAAACAAAACACGTGTAAAAATTCATTTACACAAACCAAGTTATGTTTGTTCCCACTCTGCACAGAGAAATTCCGTTCAATTTCTTAATTGTCAGTGAAAAAAAAAAAAAAAAAAAATACCCTCGTCTTTTCATGAACTAGTGCAGAATTCCAGTAGTATATTTTTTATGATCTCGTACATTTTTCCTAGGTTTAACCTCGTAAAACATTTTCCACGACGAGGCAGACAAGTCCCTTCCTGACAGCAATAGAAAAACAGGTGGTCAATTACGCACCATTAAAGGGATGAGCCGCGAACCAGGGGTCAAGCTTGACCTCAGCACGAGCCTCCACGCACCATCGGTGGGGGTCAGGGACAAAAAAAAAAGGCAAACATTTGGTGAATTGCATAGCAAAACCTGCCCGGGCTCAAGGTCTACTAGCCCATTTACGTGCTGAAGAAAACTGCTCCTAGAGGGGTGTCTGGACGCTCCTGGGGCACTGAAATTGCTCAATGGGTCCCTTCTTGTCCCTCCTTTTGGGCTACTGGTTTTCACGATAGTTCTGGGGTTACAAAGAAGCGAGTTATAAGGGCTGAAAACCATTTTCTAAAACTCTTTTCACGTTTATTTTTTCGAGTAAGAGGGGAGAGGATCAAATGAACGGTGGCGAAACCTTGCTGGGCCCACTTGCACCGGTCAAAATTTATACGAACAATGCCCCTTGCTGACTCGTCGAAACTGCATTTGAAACATGGGCGAAAAAAAAACTTCATTTAAATTTTAAACGGCTCCACTGTAACGCTACCACGTCCTTCTGAAACTATGGGGTCTCAAGTTGCAGGTTGAATGATTTCACACACTATTGGTTAA
>JAQGBW010003141.1:0-17205 GCA_034698625.1 Julus scanicus
AAAATGTTTTGGGAACAATTTGTTGGTTCATTTACGAAAAATATGAGTTTTATTGGGTGTGCAATTACATTTTTTGCACAATGTATATACTATTATATGGAGTGCATTGCTTGAAATGTCATGGCGTAGGCCAGTACGCCAACAGGGACTGGATTAATTTGGGGTAGGCATTTTGTTATCGCGGATTTTGTTTTTTTAAAGTTCACGACACTCCAGTTCATTGGAATGCTTCCTGCAATATTTCGGTGATTTAATGCTGAGCCGTTGCTCTCTATTTCGCATAACTTCCTGTTTTCTTACATCCCGAGTCAGCCCAGCTGCAGTCATCTCGATGGCGTACTAGGTAGTCCTATGTTACGTAGGTGTTTTGAGTAGGACGATCCAGAAGGTATAGGTATATATCATTAATACGCAGAGGCCTTGAACCCTTGGCACACGCATGCCATGGAATTTTAGCATCTCAACTTGCACTAAAATGAACATATCAACTTGCATTTATGAACGCTAGCTACATCATCGTTTATTCGAAGAAAATGACTTTCTCTCGGATTGCCTTTGGCGTTTTCGCATCTTTGCGATGCACTCCCGAGGATTCGTGTCGGATAAATCTGGCGCTTATAAACTAATATTGACACGGGCATGAAATAACATTTATGAAGAAGCGTGAGTAAATCATGATGAATCTGCTTCCACAGTAGTCCTTAATCGTGCAGGTGTGATGATAAGCGAAAGCTGAGAACCATTTTGTTGATCTTCTGACTACATTGGGCAAATAGTCGCCCTGTGCATTAGTTTTTTATCTATTCAAACGGCTGCTTGCGAAAGTATAGCCAGCACTTTTCGAAAATAAAGATTGCGAAAGGGATTTTAAGTCCTTATGACTTTGCGACTTGATGTTAACCCGTTTGCGAAATTATAAGTACTTTTGCACCAAGTTGGTTGACTGGTTTTGGCTGACACTGTTGTGATGAGTTGATGGCATCCATCAGTGATCTGTGGTAATCTGTTGCCAAATTAGTTTTTGCATGTAATCAGTGGCGGTCTCGGTCTAAAAATATTGTTTGCAAGGATGCAAAGGGAGCCCACCCACAACTAACGTATTTCATTTTTTGAGATATAATATTTTCAAAAAATACAGAAGTGGACAAACTTTACAATTTATTTATTTTGACGAAAGAAAAGTATGTTAAAAATCTTGTTGTAAAGCTACTAAAATTCATTAATAATTATAAAATATTGTCCAAAGTTCAAGGGGGCCCACTTAATTGTCATTGGGCAAGCTGACACCATGCAGGGGCGTCGAGATTCAGGGCCAGGCCTGGGGGATAGCAGCCATACCGAGGGAAGAGGGCCCCTAGAATTCTCTGGGCCACTACACCACGTTTGGGTGGCCAATCACCTTCAAAATCTGAACAACTCACCCCTACCCCTGCCCTGTCCATAATAGGTGTCCAATTTTTAAACTATTTTAAAAGAAATTTTGGGGACGTTTTTTTTTTTAAATGCCCCCCAACAGCGTATCTGGCTGGCGGCTTGCAGATTATACGGTATCTATTGTACTGTAATCACAGCTTTGACTTTTAGTAGGTTCCTTCTTGCGAGAGCTGATAATGCCATCCAGAGACGCTGATTGGTGGGATGGCATAGTGATGGAATCAAACGCAGTTCTTTAATACATTTCCAAAGGTTTCGACTATTACGCCTGCATCAAGTGCCCTTTACTCGTTTGCAAAAATATTCCCATTTTGGACCAATTTTGAAAGAATTTTGTTGACTTCCTTTTTGAATGGCCCCAAAATAGCCTCTTCGGTTGGCCCTCTTCTGAAGAAACTGAATACATTATGATCCAAGTGGCCCAAGTTGTAGAAATTAAGAAATAGTTGCTTTCATTTAATGATGTTTTAATTGGTTAGTTGCGATGGATGGATGGTGGGGGAATTAAACTAAGCTTTTAACGACTTGGTGGGCTTTGTGCTCGTCAGGAAATATTAAAAAGGAGAAAAATAGGCGCAGATTTGAATTACCAATTTTTGAGGCGGGTGCGTTGCTCTGTTTATTGGTTTTAAACTGTTTCGCTGCAGAGTCGCATGCTCTGCATCGCATTTACAGTAATTATAATACGGAACTTGAAACTTCATTTCATAAAACTGCAATAAATCCACGGCATTTCCTTATTCTATAAACTGTCATGGAAAATTAATGCATTAAACAAGTTGATCCAAGACTGGTTTCAGTTGTCCACTAAATCATCACCCTTTATTTTCTTTTTTTTTAATGAAAACGACAATTCTTGCAGCTGGGGTTTTTGTGTGTGTTTTTTGTCATGTCGTACACACAAGGCAAGTTGAGGGAAGATATGTTTCGTTACGCTTGGTGAACACAAATTTTACAGGCATTTGCCCTCAAATTGCAACATTTGGAACGAATATCTGAGGGATTTTAGAACCATTGACTGGCAAAAGTTACCTAGTGATAACATACCAATTGCTATTCCCGTGACATATCAAAGACGGTGCTTCGCCTTATTCTAAGGGAATTACCAAGCTATGTACTTTCTCTGGAAGTCAAGATTTGGCCAGTTGTTTCATGGTTATTCGATTTCAAAATCAAGGTAAAGGACATGCGATTCTTTGATGTGGTTTTAGCTCTAGGTTTTTGCGGATTTCTTGTACTAATAACTGTGGTGACCAAGCTCCCCAAGGTCTGCATTTCAAATGCGTGTATAGGATCCAAAGTTGGCAAAGTGATAACTTGGGAAGGTTTAATTGACATTTGTTTGATTTTTAGATTGCAAGGCCACCTTGTATACCTTCTCGTGTACATATGTAAGTATTTTACATTGTTAAATGTAGGATCTACAAGTCTAAAGTTTTTAGTGCATGTGGATTACGTGCCATTCGATAAGGCACAAAGTCTGTATAGTTTTACTTCTGGTCTACGTAAGCCTACGTTCTAAAATTTCGTTTATCAAACATTTTCATTGCCTTGTTTATCTCGATCCCGATTTGCGTCAAGCAGTCTGCCATCTGGTAACCAACACCTACTATAGGCTACTATAGCATTTTGTTTACTGTAATTACTCGCAATAGAGCGTAGACCAATGTGGCAACGTTTTGACTGCCAAGAATTTCTTTATAGGCCCAGGCCTTGAATTTTTATATCCGACCTTGTAGAACAGGATATCCATTGACCTGGAGAGTCGTAGGAAGTAGAAAACGGCCGAAGAAGTCGTAAAAGTTTGCAATCTGAAGAAGATGGAATTTGGAAATTACGAGCGTTAGCGGAATGTTGATGTCGACATTTGGAAAACGATGCATTTTTGGGAAGGAGTCCGGAAATGTGCCATGGAGTCCATGAAGAATATTGTTGAAGCAACACTTTTATTTTTGTTCCCCCGGACCTTTAAAGCCTGGAATTGTCAGGGAAACTTGAGATTAGAGGGAATATCAGCTACCAGGCTTATATGGTTGTTACCACGTGCTTATTACACCTCCTGAACAGTAGGATTAATGACGCAATTTGGGGCTATTCAAAAAGGACGTCTTTAGGAGGGGGCGGGGGTCTGCTGGCATGTGGACACAACGTGGATAGGAAGAAGGGGTGGGGGACACCAGAAGAAATGTCCCCAGTCGCAAACGTACTTTATTTTTTTAAACCTCAGGAAAGTCGGGAATTATGCCTAAATTTGTGTTAAACTCCAGTTTTATGCTGTAATTTCCCTTCGAGGTGAGGAAATTTTTATTAATCTGAAAAATCTGGAAAAATGTCTTGGAATTACAGCAGCGAGCCAGGTGCCTGAAAATTTATAGGTTTGGCTTTTGAATGTTCCAGCACATTTTGTGGACATCCTACTTTTCAAAAAATGTAAGGACGTCTATGGGGGAATGGGGGTTTTGGGCTAAATGGACAGGGATGGAGGGGTCAATTTTTGAAGGAATTTCGGAGACACCTTTTTTGAATGGCGTGGATTTTAGGGCCTCTAAAATAGTCTTAAATCAGGAGTTAAAACTTGATTTAGTCGCGAGCCACAATCAATCACAAAAATTAACCTGCGGGTAAATACTTTCTCCCCTCTACCCCCACACCCAATCTATTCTCAATATCTGTTTTGTTTGTTACTTCAAAGTTATCCACAGCGAATGCTAACTTTAAATGTGAAATAAGGGTTTTGGGGGATTTAGATAGTTAGGGGAACAAAAGTTATTTTTGCTAAATGAACAATTTTTGTCCTGGCCACAATCCAGAAATTCACAAGTTAGATCCAATACTCCTAAGGTGAAATGATACAATGGGGTGTCATACATGGGTAAACTGGCCCCATACAGCTTTACGAGCCAACGAAAGTGCGCCAATAATAAGTATTGTCGAAAGTTATACCCACAGTATACTCGAGTTTCCATTCGTGGGCATTGGCATATGAAGCAGCGGTGGCGCTTTCTAGTTTCTGCTGCATGGTAATGTCACTATAAAGCTTTATTATCAGTGCGCAACCTGAAACCTATGTTGCAAACGATACTGAACACTTCAGGATCATGCACTCTTGGTGCGTCTAACAGGAAACAAGTCCTCGGATTTAACGTTTCCGTGCTGTTGAACGATTACTGCTTGCTTGGAATATAACTTACCTGCCTCGCAAATTGGTCGGAAAAAAAACCCAAGCCTTAGGAAATGGCGAGTGTGTGCCAGGATATGATTTTAATAAAAATTTCTTCAAACACATCATTCATTTTTGGTGTTTTCTCGTTTTGCGCTGCCAAGCTGTCTGCACAGATGGAGATGATGGCCTAGCCGTGTTTTTCGCACTTTACCGAACTCGTTAAATGCGAGCTTTAAGTTTTTCTCCTTCTATAAACATGTATTTTAATGCTCGGTATATATATATATATATATATATAACAACATTTGATGGCTCGCCTTCGTGGTTGCTTGTTGATGCTTTGAAAACATCTTTGCCAACTCGGTCGTGGAAAATCTGGATCGACTTCATAAAATTCAGTCCAACAATCCAGAAGAGTTCTGCCTGGCTTATAGAGCGTTGAGCGAGGCCTACAGACTGGAGGTTTATCCTCCCACGTTTTTGGATCTTGAAGAGGAGTACTGTATGATAAGACTGACAAAATAAACTATGATCGGCTTGGCTAGTATAGTAGCTGCATTAAAAACTAAACTGAAGTGTATGTAGGTACCCTGGCTTGACCGCACCGAAGTGATAAGAATTTCCAATGATTATTATTAAGTTTTGATAAATGAAGATTATGCACGGATTCTGTAAACTCCCCCATTCACTTTTTGGATCAGTTTATTTTATTAGGTCTATCATGGTGATAGCTTTTTCTTTTATAAGTTACACCTGACAAATACCAGGTGATTCATAATGCCAGTGCTACAGGCTGTTTATTTATTTTAAATTGCGTTTCATGCAAATGTAAACACGTGTTGAATGTGTTAAGGTTTGGGGCACCTGTTAAAGTACTTTTTGTACATTAGCTACTGGAAGGTCGTTTAAGTTTGAATTTTTTTTTTTTTTTTTTTGGTATTTTAGTGACGTGTTAAAGCTATGCAGGAAAGCACTCATTTCATGTAGTTTGCAGTGCTATCAGGGAAGCTTTTTGTAAGGGGACGCCCACAACTTTTGTTGGTGATAATTTTTTTGTTTATGATCGGATTTTATAACTTTCGAATGTTCTGTGTCCATAAAAGGGCACTTAAGAGCGATCACAACCCTATCCTTTTCAATGGGTCGGGTTTGTGAAGATACTCAAAGTTGAATGAGGGAGGTTTGGGTGGGGGTGAGAATTTTTTGGGGTGGCTTGATGGATCAGCAAGGGGCTCTGCTTGTCATTTTTCGCTTTGAAATGGCAGATTTTTTAAAAATTATTATACAAGTTTGAACATTTTTCGTTAGTTTGCACACGCTGCCAGCAGGTGGCAGCATTAGATAGGCAAGCTATGAGTTCAAAAATTCAAATAATAAGTTAATTTAAAAAAAGTACTATTTTAAAGTGAAAAATGACAAGCGAAGCCCCTTGCTGATTTATTAAGCTATTTTAAACAATTTTTATTCGCATTTAATCTTTTTTTGTTTGATTGTGAGTGTCTTTGCAAATTTGACCTATTGAAAAGGATAGGGTTGTAATCCCCCTTAACTTCTCTAGTTGGAACCACTGCCATAACTGTAATAATAAATCCGTTGAAATTTCAATGAACTTTAAGGACTCATACCTAATGTACAAAAAGTATGTATTAGCAGGTACCCTACTATTTTCCTAACGCATCCAACATGTATTTACATTATTTTGTTTAAATACAATTTTTAAAAAATAAACGTTCTTAAATGGCTGTCACTTAGTATAATAAATATACAAACTTTTGTTTTTTTATCAACAACGACGTGTATGGTCTTGCTTCTCATTCAATGACAGCTTCAATATCCATGTTTTAATAAAAGAAGATATAACATGTACCCCTGCGCAGTTTTATCTTGTCTAATGGTTTTGAACTGATATTTTGGTTGAATTTAAAAGAATGTTATTTACAGCTGAACGTAAGATTAAAATATTGACAACCCTGTAAACTGACTCGTTCGAACAGTTCAGTTGTTGTCTTTAGGCTGGAATATAAATTTTTCTCACGTGAAACCTTTACCAGGATATCCCTAAATTGAGTATCAACAATACGTATGTACTTTTATATATGTGTGGTTCATGTAGTCTTTCGGAAAATCGTGGCATGTTACTTGCATTCCTCTCTGATGACTTAGTTATGGCAGATCCAAACTGCACGAAATAAACACCTGCTTCCCACACACCCTTCAGGTGCGCATAACCCGTTAACTTCTGGTAACCTCTCGTTACCGGACCCCCGAAGCCATTTTTTTTTTGTCTTCGCGCCCGGAATCTTCCTAGGAATTTAATGATGAGCTGCTCGATGTGCGTGCTAGCGAGCTTGTTAATCATATTTGTGTTGAACTTTTAAAAATAAAAAAAAATGTTATTGGGGCGCCACTTGTGTGTGTAGTCGTGTAACCGAATGCCACAGGAACCAGGGGTGGGGTCAAATAAGCGTAGACGACTTCTGCGATGAGAAAGTTCAAATAGTGTTGCCCAATGGAGCGTGTGACACAAAAGGGTTGTTGTCCTCGTTACCGTGGGCCAGCTCGAAAAAGCTGGCTTGGGTTGCGAAATTAGCCTATTGTATGATAGGCGACATGCTTGTCATAATATTTTGCCGCAAATGAAGCGCCTTAAGTACACAAACGTGCATCCTGTATGCAAGAGTGATGCGGACCCAAATTTTGAATTAGCCCAGTTTAAGATTGTGTTATCACCCTTTTGAAATGAAATCTTTGTGTTTTCATGGGTGACTCGGACCATGTGTTGTTTCGCTTTACGAACGTTGCTTCAGTTTACGAGCACATTTCTCTGGACCACCAATCAAAGGTCCGAGTTTCTGAAATTGTTTTATTAGTTCCAGCAGAACATCTATGTTTCGGATAAGTTTTACTAAATACAAGAAACATCAAATGTGTGTTATAATTTCCAAGGATACAAATTAAAAACGATATTAGTTTTAAGGATATAGCCTAGATTACAAATATGGAAAATGTCCGTCTCTTGTTTAATCCATGCCAATTGCAGATGCAATGGATGACAATCCATTGAGGACGTCGATTTTAGACTTAAATCATATAATTAACAACGGAATAGAGTATATATTAATACAAATTTTCCTAATGGAAACATTGTTTGTTAAAGTAAATTTCTTAAACAGAATCTGCAAATGAACTTGATTCACAGCAATGTCAGCATGACTTTACCACGTATTTGTCTTTATTTCCTTCAATATGTTGGAATTTGTATTATTCTTATCTGTATTATTTCCATGCATAAGACCATAACATGCTAAAAAAATTCTAGAACATAGAACGCATTATTTGGATTTACATTAATTGCAATGGGAAAAATTGATTCGGATTACGAACTTTTCGGTTTACGAACAGAGTCAAGGAACGGATTAAGCTCGTATCCCGCGGTTCCACTGTACTCGTACTCGACTACTCGGTGTTTTTTTGGCCGAGTATCGAACTGATGTTGAAGAAATTTGAAGGAACAGAATTTTACTATGGAATTTGTGTAGTATAATTAAATTTACCGTAAACCTGCAATGGTCCCGTTATAACTGATTCCTTCATGCAGTCTTTCATCAGTTTCGTGTCCGTTACCATTAGCTATGTAAAGTGAAATTTCTTTCCATGGAATTGTAACCTCTTCAGTGTTGAAGCATTTACACTTTGACCCTGAACGGGGACGGAACTAACACGGAAAGGATTAAGGATGCGTGTAATAATAATGTCTTAATAATTCGTTAAAGTTAATTATTATAAAGAAAACATTTCATTTGCTGACTTGCCAATTGGCATATGTACAATTGTGGACCCAATCAAGACCCAAGGTGCTTTTTAACTGAGTACCGGAGTATCTCATCAAGGAAGTACTCGTGTACTCGAGTAACTTGAATTCCCTGCTTAAAAACGATTTCCGTATCGGCACTGGAGGATCTTTAATTGCAATGCTGCACTAGTTTAGTTTTTTGGCGACACATTGTTCATTGGCAATATTCGGTGACCTGTTGGCTAATTTGCAGTCAGTTATCATCATATGGGATAACGTTTTTTATGATTTGTCCTAATCAGGATGTGAGGTTATCAAATATTAGTCATTAATGCTGGATGCGGGCGTTGTTAATTAGCCTAGTTCTGAATCAGCGCACCCTGGTGGCGTTTGATCATGTTAAGAATACAATTTTCAAAATGGCCGCGCCCTTTTTGCTCCAAAATTGGCCATCTTGGAAAATCTTGTAAAGCTATCCAATGCTTTTAGCACTACAATAAAATTGGCCTCTGCTCGTAATTTATGGAAATGTTATGTTAAATGATCGTATACGCTATAAGGGTCGCTGAATTGGAATAAAGCCGATTAAGGACGTTACCCTGCTATATCGGTCATGGTGTAAGGTTTTGAAATTCAAATGTTATGAACATAAATGCGTGATTATATTTGAATTTGATTTATCAGTGAACAACTTGTTAAAAGCTATTATATCTGGCAAAGAAAGTAATTGCAAATTAAAACAATTCACTAATAAACTGTATATAAATAGGTATATTTTCTGTTTATAGATGACAAATGTATGTACAAGTTGAGGTACCATGAGCTACAATGACTTCAAAGTACCCGGAATACGATATTTATTTTGTAACGTTTAACTCAGTCGCTAGTTTATCCCATGCCTGTAGTGCATGTAGTGGAGTCCCTGGTTATGACGTGGGACTGTCCCATATTCGTATGTATTATGCAGAGGTAAACGTTGACTTTCTGTAGCACCACATGTATGCAGGTCTTCCTTACTTTACCAAGGCTACCATAAAATGCATTTCATCAGAGTTCATTGACCTAATTACTTTCTTTGTACTTTCCAGTGCTCAATCAAATAAATACACGCGGCCTTTAAACCCAGCATTAACCAGAAACGGATCGGAAGAAAGACCCAGGTAAGTCATTAAAAACTAGGAGTGGTTCCTTACTTGGCATCGTCACCTTCTTAATCATAATTGCTTGAATTTGAAGTCTGATGTTGTGTTTTTTAGCTATGTGAATAGTCTTCAAGGTATAGCTCAACCTAGTATGTGTTCGTTTGAATTACCTCGATACAAAAGTCTTTTTTATGGTATAATTTTATAAACATCGTTTTAAATTGGGGTCTTAAACCACTTAATTAAAAGTTTAACAGAAATGCTTTTTTAATTAGCGCAGGTTGCACTGTTGGTTTTTGGGAGTAAAGATGATGTGGGTAATGCACACCTGAAAAACCTTGCTGATATTGTAGTTAAAACCATTAATCACTAATATTAATGAGGCCTACGAAACTTGAACCGATTTAACCTCGTTTTGACAGCACAATTGAAAACCCTTTTTTATAATAAAATACTCGCGATTTGTTTACGCTCCATTTAGGTTGCAGGAAACGCAAACGTTTCCATGACTTGTGACCTAGCTGCTGTTTTTAATCCAGATATGAGTTATATGCACACTTTTGTAAAGTGTTCAGTTCCTGCTGCAATTTGCAGCTTGTCCACATATTAACAAAATGGCTTTATGATTTTGGACAGGAATAAGACATATGACTACGCTATCTCTTGTAACGGATTGTTTGATGCATTCGTGGGAAATTCCCTTCGTCCATATGTTGCTGCAAACGTGTTCATCGTAAATTGTACTTTGCGTGTGTTGTGCTCATTTTTCATAAGTGAAAGTACGTTTGTTTGCTTTATCATTTTTGGGCCAAGGACAATTTTCTAACTTAGACTGAGCAATTAATTCACCCAGGCCAGCCAGGTGAAGTTGTAATTCTTGCTGGAGATAACAAGTTCTTGGCTTTTCTTAGATTGTCGACAATAACAAAAATATCAGTCAATCTGATTTTTTAAACTGGGAAAAACAGTAATATGATTTAGTACAATTTCCAAACGATAAATTAAAGGTGCACTACGTCATGGCAAAATTTGAAAGAAGATTTTTAAAAATGTCTTGGCACTCTGTCTAATGTTTAGTTTTCCAAACTTTTCAAGATTTTGATTGGGCCTTATTCTCTTGTTCTTCAAACCATGATGCACTATCATTTTGGAGTACTATTCAAAAGTACTATGGGCCATTCAAACAGGACGTCCCCGAAATTCCTTCAAAAATTAACCCTATACTCCCTGTCCATATGTCTCTATTTTACCCAAACGCCTCATTGAAGTCCTTAGTTGTTTTTTAATAGTAGGGTGTCCAGAAAATTGCTTGGAACATGCAAAGGCCCATCCAATTCCTCGAAATTTTTCCATAATTTTCTGATTAACGAACATGTTCTGACCTGGAAGGGAAATTCCAGCATAATATTGGTGTTTAACACAGTTAGGCATAATTCACGACTTTCCTGAGGTTCTAAAAATTAAAAAAACTTTCGGGACCCCTCTAGAGGACGTCTTTTTTTGAATGGCCCCTATGCTCTTTGGCATAAGACACCACGCAGCTCCTGGTGGCAGTGTATGGCAGTTCATCAGAGCATTTCCAAGATGGCCTCTTTTGGAGAAAAAAACGCAGCTATGATGGTCATATAATGCTGAATTCAGCATTATATAACCATCATAGCTGCGTTTTTTTCTCCAAAAATTTGTGAGCCTTAAGGCTCACAAATACCATTCTGTACTGAACAGTAATAGGATAAATTAAAAAATATACATTTTTTACGTCGGTACGTTGGTGCATTTGTGTGTGACAACAAGGGGAGTCTATCGAAGTTTTGGTAGTCTATTGTTCGGTTATTGTAAATATTAATTTGTTAATTAATCCAGTTGACTAATTATAACCCTATGCCATTCTAAAATTACTAACCGTGTCACCTTCTAAAGTCTGGAAAGTTTTAATGGGCTTCTCTAAAATCTTGAGTCCGACCATCTTGACAGGATCGTGCACAAGTGTCGGATCTCTGACCTGCACTGACAGCAATTAAACCATTCTGACACGCTTTCATTTTTATGAGCCGCCAGGGAGACCACTCAATGGAAGTTACAGGGAGAGGATAAAGAAAAAAAAAACGAAAACAATTTTTATGTCCCAGTGTTATGCACCGTATAGTAAATGAATCAATTTTCATTTCGCTTCACTGATAAATGAATTACCTAAGTACGCCTCGTAAAGAACAAACTCCCATAAATGTTATGGCGAAGGTTCGAGTTTTTCTCCTATCTGGTCGCGGTTTGTTTGCCGAAGTGATTGCACGATGACGTAAAAGCATAAAGCTTAGTGGTAATTGGAGATAACAAGAAATGAGGTTAAAGGGTTGGGTGGCTGGTTGGCGACGCACTGGATGCGCAGCGTGACTGCCTGCATGTATCATCCACACACAAAAGTCTTCAGCCGAAAACCCATTACCAGTCGCCATGGAGTTGCCAGTTTTGTTTTTTTTGTTTTTTGTGCTGTTGTTATTTTGGCCTGGCTCGCGAGATAACCTTTTGTTTAGCAACCCCTGTTTAACCAACAGGTAAAAGTGCAATGGCTCTTTCTGCTGCCCATGTTGGATGGATGAGCCAGAAACTCTTAATAAATCCAATTAAATTTGTTAAACGCTGCGGTTCTTTCTATTCATGCATACGATCACAGAGATAACGTCTGCAGAAAGTTCAGCAACTTCTCCGAAGAAAGTTCAAACTGTCTGAAGAGCTAGCTTCTTGAGAAATGCAGTCTGTACAATGCCCTGGCCAGTCCTTGACTGTTTCCCGTATGATTCGATTAACGCCTTTTGCATCTGACCCAACTGCCTTTGGATGGTGTTGCATACATAGTAATTTGTATAAATAAGTGAATGAAAAAATCGTGGAAGATTTAGTACCCATCTATAACGACACAACATGATTTAGAATCATGAGGGCAGTACAGTAAGCATTCCTGCCAAAGTCAAAATACAGATTTGCAGATTTCTTGATTATCATATTTTCGCTTGAGTGCGTTTTGGGAAGTTGTTGAATTCATCCGAAAAATATATATTTTAAACTCCCAAATAAATTTTTAACTTGAGAATTTATGTTGACATTTTTAGGTAACCAGGTCTTCTGATATTAACAAACTCCTAGCATTAGGTATTCAAATATGCGTTCGAACAACCTCCATTTTTTGTTTTCAGGTTTTGCTAATCGGCCAAAAATGTTTAAAATTAATTGTCTCAGAAATCATCTTTTTTTTGGAATTATTCTATTTATAGCGCATCTGTATCAAAAATGACAAACCATTACACACAGAAATAATGAAAAGGTCGATTGCACTTTCTAAAGAAAGTTTTACAAGGCTTTACAGCAGGGGTACTTTAGATGTGGGGATGATTGAAACTTTTATTTGACAAGTCCTTATTAACAGATTAGCCTGCCTTCTAAGCCGTTAATGGTGGAGGAAGTTAACATTTAATGCTCCGAGGGAGGTGAAAGCACTTTAGATTTTACTTTTTTAATCTTTATTTTCAGTTTTGCTGAGTCGTTATAAATGCTACAAAAAATAAGATGGAGAGTGGGAGGGGAGGTTAACATCTTATATTTCAGAAAAGTCATTAAATCGTAGTTTCGTATGCCATATAGATTTTTTGAATAGTCTTATTTGCTGATTTGGTTAACAATTGCAGCTATATGAAATTGCTGTCAAGTCTCCTTCAAAACTTAAACATATGACCTTATCAGATATGAAATATGAATTTTATGCCAGTGAAAGACTCGCCGAAAAATGTGGACATCGTATACCACCATCTAGCTTTGGTACCGTCATATGTTTTCCAACCTTGACCTACCCTGACTTGTTCGATTTAGTCAGCTGTGTATGTTATTTAGCCGCATATATTTTGTAAGTATGCCACATCCTTCCCTGCAGGTGTAACTTTATGAATTTCACGTGTTGTGATCATTAACACCCAGTTGGCACTCATGTTGGCCCTGAATTAATAAAATTGTAATAATAATAATAATAGGGCTAATAATAATAATAAATGTCTTTGAAGAGCGAGTGAGTCCTGCCCACATAGCAATTGACATTGAATAGGAGAGACCATTGTTGGGTTTTTTATTTTTATTTATGACTACATTAGATTTGAGGTTCCTTGCCACATATCCCCTTCAGGTCTCTTTGAATAATTTGCTTAATTGGTGCACCCATCCGTAGTTTTAATTAGCCAATGAATGGAAATAATAAATGGCTTTGATAAAAATCGGAGATCACTAACCCAAAGTGGCTATCACATCATTTATCATTGAGTGGATATCTTCTAAGTTGACACCAACGTTAATTTCAATTTGGGTTTCTGAAGCATTTTTCTGGAATGTTTAACTTGGTTTTTCAGGATCGATGCGGTGTAATCTTTGAATATATTTTCTAGAACAGTCTGGGAAACGGCATTAATACGCGGTATCAACTCTGGCCAGGGTGTGGTTTCCAGGCTCTATTGACGAGAATCGCCTACACTGAACGGATTTCTGCTTGACAACATGCCAAACGCAGTTAGGGTGATTCATAAAAGCCCAAAAGCCTACGTGAAAGGCGACTGAGGCCGAGTGGAAGAACGGACTACCAAAAGATATTGAACCCGCGGGCCAGGGGGACGCCGAAATCCGATGCTTGGGTCGGGGGCGCCGAGCTGTCATTTCGCAGTTTTAGGTCGATCGTGGTTTCGAGTGCCTTCATCGCAAACTGATCCCGTTGCTACCATTAATAGGCACATTTTTAATAGTAACAGGATCTGACATCTACTCTCCCTGTTGAAAAAAAACAATAAAGATTTCTATTGTTTTCTATTGGTATCAATAGAAAATTTCTATCGGTTTTAATGGTTTCAATTGTTTTCTATTGTTCAGTCAATACAGCTAAACCATAGAAGCCAATAGAAGTCAATACAGGAACCATAGAAAACAATTAAAATCAATAGTGTCCAAATAACAATAGAAATATCTATTGGTTTCTATTGTTTTTTTCACCAGGGCTATCCGGTATCCGTAAACACTTAAGGTGTACTGAGATAAATTACTTAATTGTACGCTTTTCGACACGTGTATTGTCCTAAAAGGCCCTTATGCAGCGTTACGTCACGGACGGCATCATCTGACAGTCATTTCATTGTTCATGTGGCGAGCAACATTTATCTTTGCTATAAGTCATGTATACAATGGATTAGTGTTCATTGAGGCAGTTTGTTTTTATATTTAAAAACAGACAACAAAATTAAACGGTGTACTTAACTAGTTCGTGTTTTTTGTATGTGCTAATTTGGGATAAAATGCAGTTTTATCGGGACAAACTTCCAGCCTAAGGGGCCATTCGAAAAGGACGTCCCCGGAATTCCTTCAAAAATTGACCCCCTCCCCCTCATAGACATCCTTATTTATTTTATTTTAAAATGTAGGGTGTCCAGAAAATTTATTGGAACTTACAAAGGCCCTTTCTGTAAATTTACAAGCACCCGTCTCACTGCCAACGATATTTTTCCAGATTTTTCTGATTAACGGAAATTTTCTGACTTCGAAAGGAAATTCCAGCATAAAATTGGTGTTTAACACAAAGTTTTAAAAATTCAAGTACATTTAGGGCTGGGGACGTATTTCTTCTGGTGTCCCTTTCCACTTTCACTGATTTTTAAAACGTAACTAAACTGAAAAAAATGCCATCATTAGTGGACGTCCATATGGTCTGCAAAATGTCCCCATGGCAGCTAGCAGAACCCCTACTTTCGAGGACGTTGTCAATGGCCATTTTGTAGCTTAATAATAGCTTTTAATATTAATTTATTATGCAAGGAAATTAATTGGACCGTTTTGTATCCTGACAACCAGTGTTTTTAGACCCAGTCTGCCACAGGCGCCACTGATGAAATACTTTGAAGTTACTTTGAAATTTTTGAGGATGGAAATTTTGAAAGCATCCACACCAAAGCGATCTGGTAGAGGTGACACATCTGACCTAAAACGAAATTCATATGTATAACATCTAAAAGGAAGTTATAGTGACGAATTTCATACGAAAAATCATTCAATGGATACACAAATATTTCGAAGATAGTTTTTGTGCATATAAACTGTTGTTATAGTATATATTGTTCGAAAACTGCATTACAAGCTATCTTGACCTTACCAGGACTGTTTTGTGACATGCATTGTGTAAATGTTTAAGATGATCGCGTGCGCATACAATTTCCCACAAAAGTGTAGCCTTTGGATTTGTTTGGTATGTTGACCTTACAATGTGTTTTTCTTTGATAATGCCGATGAAAGTGGCTATCTTACTGGTTGAAATTTCCAATTAGTGCTCTTTAGCGTCTAAAGCATGTCGATACACAGGCCTAAAATCAGGTTTTGTCCTCACCTTTATACATATCATTGCTTTAAATGCGTGTTGCACGATGTTTTGCCAAAGCCAGATAAGCAATAAAGCTTATAGCCGCAAGGAAACGTATGATATTTAAGCCCAGAATGCAAATAGGTTATATGGGTCTAGTGCGCAATTAATTTTATTAATGTTTATGTGTCGTAATTAAATGGCCTTTAGATACTATTTTTTATGTTAGATTAAAAATTAGATAGTCTGCTAGTTGTATGCAAGAACGTTGTTGCTGTTGGGTTAGACTGGAGCAAAAATCGGGTTTCATGGACTGTATGATTGATCTCACTGTCAACTTAACATGCTGACAAATTTCATGGAATTTAAGATTTGTATTAAAGATACCCTATGGTTAGTTGCACGCAACCAAATTTATATGCACGAGGAAAATAATTTGTGCTTGTAATTAACTTTTGAGTGGCCAGAAAAACTATACCTAATAAAAAATGTACTGTTCAGTGTCTTGGATTTCCTGCTTCAAATTCCAGAAACGTTTGTTTCGATTTTTGTAAATTGTTAATGGTAATTAAGTTTACGCTATTCACGTTATGGACCAGCGCATTAAGTAACAAACACGAGGTCATGGGAAGTGTTCAAACACCACAAGATTTCTCCCAAACTTTCATTACTTTCTAATATTTTGGTAATATTAAGCAAGAAATGTCTCAGGAATTAGGTGATGCAATCAGTTTGGTCTCTTTACTCCATTGGCTCTTACTCTCTTCTTTACTCATTACACCATCCGTAGAAATACGTTTTTACAGGAATTTGCTTCTCTGCATGATTCATGAAGTTTCTTCCACAATTTCATGACTTTCTCATGTTTTGGTGTTTCTTGGGCAAGAAAAATGATGCAGGAATTGGGTTAGGTTAATCCATCAATTTGATATCATTACTCTATATTATACTATCAATGGAAATATAATTTTGAACTGTATATATTACAATTTTTAACAGTATTTTGTTTCTGTATTTCATGAAGTTTTTCCGAAAAATTTAATGACTTTCTGATGTTTCTTTGTTGGGTTTTATTAAGCAAGAACAATGCTCCTGGAATTGGGTTGGGTTATACCATCAGTTTGGACACTTAACTCCCTGATATTATCCATGGAAATATAATTTTGTTTTGGAATTTTATTCTGCATTTAATCAAATTTATCGCAAAATGTCATGATTTTGTGATACAGTGGAACCCCGATTCTACGTTTTTCATAGGACCAGGGGTAAAAAACGTACGAAACGGGAAAACGTTAAATCG